>VWZD01005983.1:271141-444138 GCA_013396695.1 Sakesphorus luctuosus
TCTTGGAGCCCTTTGCTCTCTAAGGGCTGCGTCCCCTAGACCTGCAGAGCTGCTCATCTCACCACTGATCACCCCAGAAAAATTGTCCTTTCTGTCACAAACTCGGTGTCCCTGCACACCTGTGGGATAACCTTGGAATAACTGACCCAAAGTTTGCCACCTCCAAGGCACATCTGGCTTCTGGCTGCCAAAACCAAACCAAGGATGGATCTGGAAGTGCCTCCTGCCTGGCATCAGTGACCTGCTGAGCCAGCCTGGCACATCCCCCCAGCCTGGTGAGGTGGTGGAGGGACATGCCATGTGGTGTAAGGCTGCAGGAAGGCCCAGGGGGAGGGTGTGCTCTGCCCCCTCCATGTGCTCAGGAAACTTTCCTCCCAGTGAGGATTATTTGGCTCCTGGTCACTGGGACAGCAAAGCCCACATTTTCCACAGCTGGAGGCCACCACAGGAATAATGTCCACCTCCTCCTGCCCATGACCTCGAGCTTAGTCATGATTCCTTCCACCCCATCCCTTCAATCACAGCACAATTCAGGGGAATCCTCTGCAGCAAAAGACTGCAAATGCCTCACTGCAAATGTCAGGAAGATCAGAAGGTTTTTGTTTACTACGCAGGGGTCAGCCCAAAGGTCATCAGGGGGACTCTCCAGAATTTTTAGCAGAAGCCTTTTCAGCTTCTGGAGCTTTGGCAGTGTAGAGAGGCCTTTCCAGCTGGTTGTTTCCAAGTAGTTTCAAGGGAGAACTGTGCAATGGCTTTAACTGCCAAGGGTGACAGGATATCTGTGCAATGCCTTCCTGGCAGCAGAACAGCACAAGATCCAACCCAGGTCCCTCTGAGAACCAAATTTTGTGGCTAAAGCCTGAATACAAGCAGGTATTTATTGGAGTATTGTTTCTAAACCCATTCATCTCCCCCTCCTCACAGCCCTGAAACAAAACAACTGAGACTGTTTTCATGTTCAGAAGGAAAGGTACCCCAGTGAAGTGTGTAATCCAATTAATCTGAGTTTTATTTGACCATGTCAAAATCCATCACGGCTTGGGAGTGAGATGAAATTGGGAAATGAGCATCAAACAGTAGTGAAGGCATTAACAATTGCAGAGCCTTTTGGTTTTAAAGTACAAGTGGTCAACAAAACCAAAGGCACATCCACTGAGAGGGGTAGGGGATTGCCTGCAAACAGCCAGGGTTTAATTACTGCTGGAGCAAAGCCAGGGATAAAGATTTGGGTTACAAAACATTCCAGCTAAATAGTACATTATAATGACAGAGCTACTCCCACAAATCCACCCATCCTGACATTTGACTCAACCTTATTTGTGAAAGGTGATTCCATAACTGTGGCCCAGAAGAGAGCTCTGAGCAGCAGCCCTGGAGCTCAGCAGCTCCTGCTTTGGCCTGGCCAGTGCAGGACCATGGCCAGGCAGAACTCACCCTGCTCCAGGTTTCCCTTCAGGAGCAGCTCTGAATGAAACATACTGTCAATGAAATGGGATTGAAGTGGGTTAAAACACAACCCTCATGGTTTTTTTTAAGTCACTCTCTCCATGTTCTTGTACAGCAGCAGCAGGAAGAACTTTTATCTCCTTTTAAACTCCCTTCTCCTTATGAACAGGGAGACATTCTGGGGCTCTCTGCAGCTGGAGGGTTTTAGAGCAGCCACAAAACAGCATCAAATGGTAGCAGGAATCTTCCCTTCTGAGCCCCCTCCTGCCCTGGGCAGGCCCTGCTGGGCTCCAGGGCTGGATTTGGTGTCTGCTCCTGGATACACCAGAGCAGAAAGCAGGTGACTGCCTGACACGTTTGAGAAGACCTTGATGCACAATCTGCTCCAGGAGCTTCCCAGCCCAGCCAAGCCGAGAGGAAGGTGCAACCAGCCTGCCCTGCTCAGGTGGGAGCATCCACATCCCCTGGGAGAGGGCCCAGACATCCTGCAAAGGGGAACCCTGAAACAGCACAGGAATGTCCCCAAGGACACAGTGACTGACACCTGCCCAGCCAGGGGCAGCTCAGGGGCACAGGCTGGTGGTTTCCTCAATCACACCCTGTTCCTTTCTTCCTCTGCTTCCCCTTTACTTCCTCTGCTCTGTTCTCCTTCCTCAGAAGGGCTTCCCACGGCAGCAGGTACCGGGATATCACTTCCTAAATCCCTGTCCTGTGCCCTGTTCACTGATGTGCTGGGCACACAGACCCCCACTGTGCCTCAGTGTCCCCTCAGGCTGCCCAGGGAAATGCTGTCACCATCCCTGGCAGTGTTTACAAACATGTGGATGTGGCACTTGAGGACATGGTTTAGGGGTGACCATGGTGGTGGTGCTGGGTTAACAGCTGGACTTGGCCTTAGAGGTCTCTTCCAACAGTGATGACTTTATGATTCTATGAAAAAAAGCTGATTTTATCTCGTGTCCTTTGCAAACTGAAATCACTGAGATGTGAAAAAACACAGCCTCAACAGAGCAAAAATTGCATTATTTTCTCTTACTTATCCCTAAAAAGTCTCAGTAGGTCTGAGCTGACTCCAGAGCAGGTGCCTGATCACTCATTTTTAAGTGGCAGGGGAAGTGAGTGCTCCCAGCAGGGGAGCAGCACTTCGGCCTCTGGCCTGGCTCTGAGCTTTCTGACTAAGGCATAAATTCCCCCATTATAGACTTGATTTGTTGAGACAGGATGGAAATGAAGTAATCCTGTCCTAATTTTTTTCTGCTACCTGATCTGGAGGGAAACAACTGGGACCAATTTTTTTTTTTTTTTACCAGAGCAGAGCAAAACTGCAAGAAAACGTTTGTCTCCCAATTTTTGGCTTCTGCCTGCTGATAAATATTTCCAGCAGGAACTTGTGATTAATCAAGGCCCAGACATTCAGCATGTTCAGGCAGAACACCCTGATACCACTCTGACATTTCCCTGAGTGCTCATGCCCATTCCCATTCCCAGGAATGTGCTTCCCCCTGCTGTCAGCAGCTGGAATCTTGTGTTTATAGTTTTCAGACGTGCTCCATTCAAAATAATTAAATATTTTTTCCATCTACTCAGAATTGACAAGGCTAAGCTTTATTGCTGATGGAGGATGAGCTGCCCACCAACCTGTGGTAGGCAAAGTCAGCCCACACAGAGGAAAAATAGTAAGTTTTGTAAGAAAATGGTCTTGATAGTGTTGTTAATGTTATCATGACCACTTGTGTTAAGAAAAATTGCCATAAATTTTTGGGCTACTCTTTGTGCAAAGCAAGAATTCCATGGAAGGAGGGAAGCCCAGGGATGGAAATGTAACAGCCACCACTGCCCTCCTTTCCCTGGGGCAGCCTGTGCTGCCCAGTGCTGCCAGAGTGAATACAGATAATTATCCACTCATTTATCCTCTTCCCATTTTGGGACAATGCAGAATTCACTTTTCTCACTCCAGCTGGAAAGGCTGTGTAATCAAAGCCTTGATGCACTTCTTAATTTATTCACTACTCTGCAAGAAAGAGTTGAATTTAAAGGGTGGTTGGAGGGAGAGAAAGGAGCAGCAGCACCCAAAGCATCCTTAAGGATCACTTGGAATAAAAGGCTGAATGCAGAATGGCCCCATTTGGTGTGAACCTGTGAGAAGTGAGGGGTCTGTAATGCAAAACTTCCCTGTTCTAAGGCTTGTGAATGCAGGATATCAATTTATATTTTCTGAAGCCCTTGGTATGGGACTGCAATTATTCATCCTGTCCAAGGAACTGCACATGAAATGGAGCTGTTAAAATTCCTCCCAAATTAAAAATACATCTGTTCACTTTCAGGAAAGGGAGTCTGGAGAGCAGAGTGGGTGGAAGGGAAAGGAGAGCTCTAGATAACTGTCAGACATGGGGAGACTTCCTAATCCTTGGCTGTAACTAAGACAACCAAGCCTCAAAGCTGGCCATGAGCAGCAAAGCTGGGCAAGAGGCACAGCTGAGGGCTGGGGGAGTGGGGATGGGAGACCCAGCGGGGCTGGGGCTCCAGGAGTTTACAAGTGGAGACACAGCTGAGCTCTGCTTTCTCAGTCCTGGGTGCCAGGCACACAGGAGTGGACAAATCAAGCCCAAATCCATCAAAAAGCAGGATGTGCCTTTCCTAGAAAGCCTTTTCTTGCCCTGCACAGCACAAATAAAATCAATGTATTTTGTAAGTCACCATAGGCACAAAAAATCCCCCTGACCCTCCATTCAGAGGGAAGGGATAAATCCTGGTCTCAATCTGAGAATCCCAGCCTGTGATTCTGTGTTTGTGTGGATGTGGGATGAGGTAGAAACACCAGAAATGCACATGGAAGATGCATCTGTGGGGGCAGGAAAAAGGATGCATGAACAGATGTCCTTGTCCTGTTACATAATTCCAGAGTCACAAATTTTGGTGCTTACTGATTCCTGAGCAGCCCTGGCACTCCCACACCAGTTTCTGAACAGCCCTGGCACTCCCACACCCAGCAGTGGCACAAAGAGGGTTCCCAACAGAGCAGTTTTGGTGCACCAGCACCAAACCAGCCACAGCCTGGATGTCCCTCCCCCTTGTCTCTCAGGTGACACTACCTGAGCTCTGTCACTCTCTACAGATCCTCTTCCCAGCACCCACTCATGATGAAAGCTGCAAGGACACCAAGTCACCTCCTCCAAGCTGTGATGGACCCAAAAAAACCAGGGAACAAAATCCCCCACACCCTGTTCTCACTGATGATTTTAGGAGAACACTGACTTAGTTCTTCATTTTGGGTTGGTGAACTCCTTTAGCTTCTCAAATGTTTCATCCTGAACAGGACCTTCCAAGAGATACAGACAAGGGAGGCAGATGGTCCAGCTGCTCCCAGGGCCTGGTAGAACCAGAGGTGGAAGGGCTGAGCTGCTTCCCTGCCTGCCCACCCTGCTGAGGCACCAGAACCACGTGGGAAATGAGGAGGGAACTTACTTTCTTTCTCAGCCGTGGGCTGGAGTGAGTACAGAACCCCTTGCTGGAAGGTGAGAGGGAGGCTTGGCGTGGCTGGTGGCCCTGGAGGACCTGGGGGACCTGGAATCCCAGTTTCTCCTGGAAGTCCTCTTGGTCCTTGAGGTCCCAACAGTCCTGTGCAGAGGCAGGAGGGGATGTGTTAGTGCATTTGGGGATGTGCTGACAATGCCATCATATGAAAGGCAGCACCAAGACAAAGGATTTCTGTCCTGAACTGCACCTGTGGGAATTGGGGGTGCAGGGGGAAACACGAACAGCTTCCCAATTTTCCCTGTTTTTTGTTTAGCATTTTCTTCTGCAAAGCAGACAAGCTGATTTGGCTCAAAGCTGCTGCCTTGAGCTGCTTAATTCCTGAAAGAGGGAAATCTCCCCCTTCCCTGAGGCTGAGCAAGAAACTAAAGCAAGGTGTGAAATCAAATCTCTCTGTTGCCCTCCAGGTACACCTGGATGTCACCTGCTGCCAGGAAAGCACAGGAAGAGCAGGGGAAGCACAGGCAGCCCAGCACAGACTGGTCCTGCTTCCTGTGGGGCCGGAAGGCTCTCACTGCAAACTGAGAACCCAAAAGGCAGACACATCCTTGGCCAGACTTTGGCCATTGACAGGTTGCCAGGAAGTGCCAAAAAGTAGTCAGGGCTGCTCTCACATTTAAGGCATGTTCCAAGTTTGAAATCTTTCCTGAGCTCAGAATTACAAGGCACAGCCTTTGAGCCACAGAGAGCACAGAGCTGAGGTCTGGCACCTATTGTGTAGTACCACCTTCATCAAAACACTGAGGAACCTTCTGAGGATGAAGAAAGTCTCCCAGCTCAGGAACGGAGTGTTCTCTCAAAGAATGGCCTCATAACCTTTTCCCTTTACATACAAAAGCACCATTAGTTTGACATCCTGGCATCTGACAGCTTGACACAAATGGGGGAGAAAAAAGGGAGTTAAAACAGGCACCCAGGGGGAGGGTTAACCAGGGAAGGCTCTGCTCCAGAGGCTGACAGCTCCCACACTGCTTCTCACAGCTCCTGAGCAGCAGGGGGAAACATGATCTGCTCTGCAGCTTTCTGGGACAGGATCTCTGCAGCTCCACAGGAAATCCCAAGCTCTGGCATGGTTGTGCAGGTGGTTGCTGCCCTGAGAGCTCCTGGCTGAGCTCAGCACTCAGGGGACTCACTGCAATGGATTTGGGACCAACTGAAGATGCTCAACATCTTGTGTGTTTGGCCTTTCATGACCTGCTGTCACAGACAATTTGTGTGAGGTGAAACATCTCCCATCTCAGTAGCACTGCCCTCCTCCAGGACTCACCTGGTGGCCCTGCTGGGCCCCTCTCCCCGGGTTGGCCCTTCTCTCCTTTGGGTCCTGGTGGTCCTGGGAGACCAGTTGGTCCGACCGGGCCTGGAGGACCAACCTGTCCTGGCAGCCCTGAAAACATTCACAAAGGAAATTAGCCAGAGATCAGGACATTGCTGAGGTCAGAAGGTCTTCAGCACCCTCAAAAACCAGAGGAGGGGGACTCAGAGATGCAGCTGTGCCCAGACAGGGTGGCACTGGTGGCAAGAGCTGTCTGGCAGAAGAGCCAGACTGGGCCATGTTTCTCCTCTTCTTCCTCCAATCCTTAAAGAAAAAACATGTTCCCATGCACAACTCCCTCCCCAAAAGTCAGCAGGATGTGCTGCTCCAGCTGGGATGTGCTGGGCAGACAAACTGAGCCCACACTGGCCCCTCCCCAAGGCCTGAACGGCTCTGACTGTCCTTTGCTGGGCTCATCAGTTCACATCAGCTCCAGGGTAGTCCCAATGGATCAAAACACACAAAATAGATTTGCAAAAGCCAATCAAACCCTGTGTCCCACTTGCTCTGGCTGATCTCTGCCTGTCCCCCAGAGAATTTGCATCAAAGAGGTTTCCCTGGTCCCTCTGTGTTCATTCATCTCCAAGTGCCCCATGATGTGCACAGGCTTTTTTCACCCTAACCTGAAGTTAATGCACCCCCACTTCTGAAGGAAATAGATGTCTCCAACTGATATCCATGCCCAGGGTGCTGAGCAGAGTTCCAGGGTTATGGAAGCACCAGGAGCACAGTGAGATGTTCCTTGGCAAGTCCACTCAGACCCCCAGTGAGCCCACAGAAGGTGCAGGCAGTGTTTGTGATCTGAAAGGGGCTATTTCTGGTGACACTAAATCAAATCTTACTGTTGTTTCCTCCAGACTATCAACACAATAACAACACTTGGCAATTTTATAGTGTTTTTCAGGAAAACACTGCACATCTTTGGCTCACGTGGAGAGACACTTAAACACTGTGCAAACAGCAGCAAAGCCTTTAATAGCTCGGAGACGTGGGCGAGTTGGTCTGTCTGCTCAGATTAAGTGGTTAATGGTTACAAGAGAGGCATTAACTGCCAGAGCCAAGAGAGTCAGAGGCTCCTGGTTTCTGGGCTACCAGAGGGCTCAGAGTATCTGGAAGCAGGGGCAGATACAGCTCCAAAGCCAGAGGGACATCGGGCTGAGGCCAAAGTTCAGCACACTCAGGTTTCAAGTTTTAGTCCCTGTGTTATGTGTGACCTTAACCCAACAGAGCAATTTCAGGTTTGAGCAGCTCTTAAGGAGTGTCCTTCCCCTTTCCCAGTATCAGGAGAGGTACTGGAGCCTCCAAGAGCAGTGCCAGAACATGCTGCATGTGGGGGTGGAGAGAGTGGGTGGGAATAGAGGGAGAGAAGGAGGAAAGGAAAGGAACTGGCCAACTACCCCCCTCCCAGGTGGCAGCACAGGGACCAGGGGTACACCACAAAATCAAGGCTCACAGCATCTGCAGCTCCCACCTTTGGATCCTGTTCCCACTCAAGGTGTGGGACAGCCCAGCTGGGGTAAGAAACCATGTCACCTCAGACATTCATCCAAACTCTCCTCATTTCTCAGAACAAAGCAATAATCCCCAATATTAGACCCCCTGGAAAGTTTCTCCTTCCTCTCTTTTTTTTTTCCCCATTTTGGAGAGATGTCCAAATTATTTAACAAAAATGAAATTATCCACCTCTAATCCAGGGGGAAACTGGAAAGACCAAAGAGGCTCAAAGGCTTTGTGGGGGAAGATGTGCCTGTACTTTTGTTGCATTCAGTCATCATTAAAGATTTGATTTAAGTATTGAACAAGGAATTAAGGTAAGGTTTTAATTTGGATCCATTTGCTTATCCACAGGACACAAACTGCAGACATTTCTGTGAGGGGCTCTTTGAATGGATCTCACCTGGCATTGCAAACAGTTCCTTGCTCTGTCAAAAACCCCCAACACACCTGAAACTCTTTTGCAGCAAATTCTTTCCAGCACAGAGGGAAGAAGAACAGAAACTGTTTTGCAAACACAACATGCTGAGTGCTGAGTGTGAGTCAGAGCATTCCCTCACTTGTATAAATCAGCCTCAATCCTTCAGTGCAACCTTAAAACTCAATGCCATGAACTCCACCAGAGCAGGAGCAATCACTTCCTGCAGCATCCTCAATCACTCTGCTGCAGCAGAGCTTTAGAGAAAGTGGCACTTCCTTCCCTGGAGGGGAAAGTGCTGAAGGAAAGGCTGGGAGAAGCAGCACTGAGTGATGTGTCAGGCAAAGAAATGCTCATACTGGTGACAAAGGGTGTTACCAGCATAGCAGAGACAAGTGCAAAGGGGAGAAGAAAGAGGGAAGGATTCAGGGAAAAGGGGGGAGGGAAATGAATAGGCCAAATCTTCAGCTGGCATCAATCAGCTCTGCTGCAGGGGCAAGTGTTTATCCTCCAGAAATATGAAGGAGAAGGCTCCAGATCCCTGAGGGTTCCTGGCCATTGGGACACATCACATACAGGGCTGGGAATAACAAGTTTGTGCTTTGAAAGAGAAACAACAGAAAGCACCAACTTACCCTGAGGTATCAGCTGCTCCTCTGCCCCTCTGTGTCCTTTAGGCTCTGGGTAAGAAGGACAGGGTGAAAAAAATTAAAGAAAAAAAAAGAGAGAGAGAAAAGAGAGATGAAAAATTAGGTCTCTTGCTGCCAACTGGCTCAGCCAGAGTATATATATTTTCTTAATACTCGGAAAAATGTATCCTGTTGATTAACAAGCTGATCAGAAAGGCCAGTGGTGCAGCTGTCTCAACAGCACTGATTGCTTTTAAATGATTGTCTATTCTCAGCCCTGTCACTCACACAAGAAATAACTACCCTCATAAACAGTAGCACGTTTTCCTGGACCTGGGCCTGGAGAGGCATCAGCCAATTCAGAGCTCCAAGGACATCCAGAAACACTCCCAGCATTCCCAGCATCCTGTCCCTGTCAGCCATCCTTGTGTCAGGCACCAGCACTCTGCCCTTGGTCCATCTGGCTGAGAAACTTGGTGGCAGCCAAGCTACCACTTGGATTTGTTTTGGCTGAACACCCAGAAGGAGGGCAAAGTAGGGAACGTTCCACCAGGGCTCTGGGCTTTCCACAGCCCCACATCACTCAGGTTTGACTTCCACCCACTCCAATATCCCACTTGTTGAAAGATCTCCTGAGGGCTGCGAGCTCTGCAGGAGGACCTGGGGACAGCTCTGAGCCACAAGTCCCAGCACAGCGTTGAACTCACATAAGGTGGGCAGTTCCCCTCCATCCTAAACCAAGTGTGTGGAATTCCCTACACTTCACCCAAATCCACAGGGAGGTGTTTTTGGCTGGGTTTGAACTGGAAATACAGATGGGTGTGGGAAGGGAAGGGAAGGAAGCCAAATGTGGACCCAGATGCAGATAAAACCAGAAATATCCCCACAGCTCCTCAGCCAAGCAAGGATTTGAAGCCCACAGGGGCTCCAGAGGCAACCACATGCCAATAAGCAACTTAACTGATTATTTCTGATTGCTGAAAGACACTGTCCTGACTCGAAACGGTCCAGTGCATTCCTGATTCCCAGTTATTACTCTAGAGTTGTTATTCCACACTAGGTTAAATAAATCAAGGCTACAAAAACAAAGGGGAGCAGTGAGCAAGGACTCCACCTGGTAGCACACACAGCCTGGAAGGTTGGCTGACACCACAGGCTCACACACAGCTCAGGCATCATCACCTGCTCTTTGGAGGTGACCACCAGCTGCCTCCTGGACTTGCTGCAGGGTGGAGGGTGGCCCATGGAGTCAGCCTGGTGCTACAGAGGAGCTGCTGTGCTCTGCAGCTCAGCCAAAAGCCTGGGGGACAGGCAGTCACTGCTCTGTGCTCAGAGAGGGATGACCATGTGTGAGGAGCCTCCAAGAGGAGAGGACTTTGAGTGGACCAGTATTCTGCTGGACCTACTTTAGTACAACAAAGTGCAAGTGTAGAGATGCTGTGACAGCAGAAATAAATGCCACAGGGAGGGCAGGAGGAGCCTGTGGTGGACACTGGGGAACTGCTCTAACTCAGCTCCTGGCAGCCATCACTGTGGCCCTGAGAACACTTTGCAGAACACATTGAGAGGGAACCTCCCTCCATGTTGTGGCATCAAGTCAAACCAGAAACACAGATGACATCTGGACTGTGTTGGTTGCTCCAAGTCTGCTGCAGTCATGAAGGGCTGCCATAATAAACTGCTCAGGCTGAGAAAATTAAAAGGCAAAAAAAAAGAAGAAAAAAGCAAAGTAGGCCCTGAAGAGACTAAAGAACTGCTCTGGGAGCAAGCAAAGCACCAGACAGACAGGCCTTTGGAAGCAGAGAGCAGGGATCTTGGAAAAAGATGCCAAGGTCAAGGAAATTCAATGCCTGGGGATCTGTCTAGCCAAGTGGGCTCAGAGGGAGAGTTTCTTCTAAGTGCAGTTTTTTTTTCATGCCACAAGAGGGATCATAAAACAGCCCACTGTGTTTAAGGCAAATTTAGAAAATATAAAGCAGACTTGCAAGTGATGTTGCTATTCATGGGAAAGCTTTTTGTCCTATTAAAAGCAGGAATTACCCATGCAGCCCAGTCCTGTACCCCCAGCACTGCTGCCAGAGTGGGCAGTGCTGCAGCCAGAGCTCAGTAGGTGAGGAGGAACTGTCCCTCTGTGCTCCTGATGGCTCTCTGGAGCTTCCCCAGGAATGTTTCAATCTATCCAGGCCTCAAAATCCATAGTTTTTGGATTTAAACCAAACACACTGACACACACACAGAGGCAGGCACAGTGGCCCTGCTGAGGTTAACAGGACTCAACTTCCCAGAGAGGAGGATCCAGCTCTTGGGAGTTCCTTGTGGCAGCAGAAATCGAGGCTGCCACAGGGCATCATGGCTGGAAATGTGGAGCTTCATGTGTTAGTTTGTGAGCTTTGCTACTTTCTTCCAAGAACATGCTGCTCTGCCCTGGCTGTACTCAAGGAAGGACAGACTTCCAACCCCTCTCCTGTGCTGCTTCCAACTCCAGAGCACACTGGCACAGCCTCCTCTTTAGGAATCCCGTTTGTGGGATGGCTGAGTTGGTGAGGAGCAGGTCAGGCTTACCCCCAGGTCCCACTGCTTTTCTCAGGACAGTCCCAGGATTCAGCAGGGGAAAGGCATCTGGCAGCAAATCATCATACCACGTGGCTGTTGTCCCAGTGATGGGCAGGTTGTTCTCCAAGGGGGGGCTTCGCTCGGCAGCCTCCAGGAGCAGGATCTGGGCAAGGACACAGGGAATGAAAACAAGGTCAGTAGGATGGTTTCAGACATGGGCTCAGTTCCTCAAGAGATCTTGAAACTCCTCTCCTTGCCAGCAGAAGCTGGGAATAGCTCTGCATCCCAAACAGAGGGAGTTTGGTGTTAAAGCTGTATTGGTTTTCTGGAAAGTGGCAGCAATTAGTATATGAAGCTGGTGTGTTAATTGTACCAGGAACACCACCCCCCTCCTTGGAGAGGGCTCCACTGCCTCCAGAGAGACTCCTGTGGCACTGTCTCCCAGAAACATGAACCCAGGGACCAAGGCTGGTGCCAGGGGGCACAGCATTTCCCTGGGTTGTGTGTTCAAACCCAGAGTCCTGAGATGGGACATTGCTGAGAGCTGGGACGGTGCCTGCAGGCCCAGGGGAGCACACTGAGCAAAGGCACTGGCTGGAAGGGAAAGCACAAACACTGACCAAAGTAAAACAAGGGAGAATATGAAGCTCTTAAAGAGCTGAAGGGCTTTAACTTTGAAGCAAATAGAAAAAAGCAGGCTATTTCCTGCTCTACATAGAAGTAAGAGGATATTATTAAAACTCACAGCTGTTTCTGTACCTTGCAAACACACTACCTGCAAATAAACCCACACCCCTGAGCTATTTGGGCCATTTACAACCTACGCTCCTTGGAAGAGTGACCCCACTTTCTACACATGACTGAGACTGTTCATTAAGCTGCCCTCCCCTGTATGAAACTGGGAATTTGTCTCTAACATGGCTGCAAAACCCCTCAATGTCCCCAAAAAGTAGAGGGATGGAGGACCCAGGTGGACTCTGCCCACTGACACATTCCATTAAATAAAGTGAAGCCCAACAGAATATTCACTGCCCTTTAAAATCAACATTTTAAATTAAAGTTTTCCCAAAAGAAGCATTTAAAAAATTAATAAAGTTTCTATTTTGATTTAAGTGCTTCATCCCTCTGCCTTCCAAGCCACTGGTAAGGGTGGTATAACAAAGCAGTCTACAGATTTCTTTTGGAAGAGTCCAAGCCATTGGAAGCACCAGCTTGGAATGGATTTTCCAGCCAGGCAGAAGCTGAACAGAGCCCAAGGGCAGCCCCCACTTCCCCAGAGGGTTGGCAGGCCCTGGGATGCAGCAGCCCCCCTGCCCCTGCCCTGGCAGCTGGAGGGATCCCTGCCCAGGATGGACACAGGATGCCCTTCAGGCAGGAGCAGTTTCCAGAACAAGAGTTTAGATCCAAGTCTCCAGCACTTCCAGCAAAGGCACTTCCTACACACAGAGCCACACGGGGGATTGTGCTGGGAGTGCAGCACTGAGGTTTGTTACAGCATCAGCTTTTCCTGTCTGGAAAGCACCTAAGCAATGCTGATTTAGGGATAAGGGAAATAAAGGAGAATGCAGCTCAAACTTTCCATTAAATCCCTAGAAGGTTCAGCTTTTACACGCTGTGTTGTCTTTACATAATGAAGTCACACTGCAATTATAAATGAGAGTGACTTGGCTCCTCTTGTTTGTTTTTTAACTCGCAATTATTACAAGGTTTATCACTTCTTTATTGCAAGGCCTGGGGAGAGCCAGGATTGCAGCAGTGCCAGAAATGATGAACTTCCTGCAGAATGTCCTGGCCTGACAGGGGTGAATCAGAAACTAATTAAACTGGGAGCTGCTTAAGTGCAAGGGAACTGAATGTCACTCTTATTCCGTTATTGCAAGGATTTTATTCCCAGATCCAGAGTCCTGCTTTCTGAGGGAAGCAAAGAGGAGTAAAGTCACAGTGCTTTTAACCATTAGGATCCTCCAATGCCAGGTGAGGAAGGACTTGGTTCTGTCTCCTGCACTCTGTGCTCTTCCCAATGATTTATTTGTCTTTAAAGGAAACATGTTATCAGTTCAACAAACACTCCAGCGTGTGCCTGACCATAATCATGTTTAATTCCTATTGACATGGGGCTTGAGACCTTTTCTAAATCACTTTATGCTATTTATTACATCTTCCTTTACCTCCCCAGCAATGTTGGCACAATCTGCTCAGCCACAGAGGGAAAACCAACCCTGGATGGAGGTGGCAGATTGCAGGGACTGCAGCCAGGGCAGGGCTGGGATGCTCCTGCTGCAAAGAGGGGACACGCCAGGGCTGTGCTGGGCAGAGCTTTGCCCCAGCCCAGCAGAGCTATGGGAGGAGTGATATGAACTCAAGGCAGTGAAGGTCAGAGCCCAGCCAACCACAGGGGCCCTGGTGGCTTGAGCAGCACCAGAACAGCCCTGCCCAAGGTCACAGCTGGAGTGGAACAGCTCCAAATCACTTTTATGGGTGATAATAAAAATGTGTTACCACATCATCAACACAGAACAGTGGCAATGGTATCCTTTTCATTAAAACAACATGTTTTAAATGAGTGCTCTGCTGATAAATGCTGTAAAAGCTTTAAAGGCATGCACGGAATAATCCAGTATGTGCTTTTATAAATTGACTATATATACTTTGCAGTCATTAAGACTCAAACCATAGTAACAAGTTTATTTTCCCTGGGCATGAAATGATAGAGGTCAGGAATTCTCCAGACTTGAAACTGCTGAGAAATTCTAGTTTTTATGATTAGGGCTGAAGAAGTGCCCAAAAGAAATAAAGCAGAAAGAAGAGAGCTCTCACATCCCTGAGACCCACAGAGCCAAACCAAAGAAGGAAAAGCACAAGGGGTTCAGTCACATTCAAAAATCTCCAACTACACAGAGCTCTTTCAACAAGGAGTGTCCTCTCACAGCTCACACAGCACAAATGGGCTCCTTGCACATTATTGCAATAGCACTGGAGCCATTCATCTATTTTCTGTCATGTTCTGTTTTTCTTAAGGCTGCCATTGCTGTAGTTGAGGGACTCAAGGAGAATTCCCACTTTCATTAAGCAAAAAAAAAAAAAGTTCCTAGCCCTCTGAGTAAACTGCTGGAAAATGATACCACAGGGGCTCACAGCCAGAGAGCAAATTAGCAAAATGTGCAATGGATTAAAAGTCTCAGTATTAAAATCTTGGTATTTTCTAGTCAATAAGGTCGAGGTAGATGGATAACACCAAGGGAAGAACGTGTGGTTTCCACTGGGAGTCTTCTTTGCAAGCAGTGCCCACCTCTGTGGTATCACCACTTCCAACACCAAAGTTCTGCCTCTGTGAAGAATGGAGGCAGAAAATGCCCTCATGCCACCGTACAAATGAAACATGCCTTGATGCCATGGGTACTGTCAGACACCCAGGCAGGGCAGGGGCAGAGGAAGGGCTGAGGGATGCAGTCATGGTTGCTGCTGTGGTGGCAGGACAGCAGGTCCTGCAGAAGACAAAGAAACCTTTCCTCCCCACCTTGTGCTGCATTGTCCAAGTTTAAGGGTGGCCTCAACTCAGCAAAAAGCTGTGGCTTTTTTCTTTCTGCACATCTGGAAGGGGAAAGTCCACCCTGAGCCTGCCTGGACACGCTGGAGTGGAGCCTCTGGCAGGGAACTCCCAGCAGCACTGGGGCTGTCTCTGCTTTCCAGGACCCATCTCAGCTGCAGCTGAACCAGGACAGGGTCAGGAGCCTGGAAGGAACAGCAACGGGGCCACATGTCCTGCCAAGAGAGCAGCAGGAGCCAGGCTGGGGCAGCAGCAGTGTGGGAACACACAGGGAACATGAGGATGGGGCTGCAGAACCCACCCAGCTCCCCTGAGCCCTCTGCAGAGACACGAGTGTTCTGTGCCTGCAGCTCCATCCCAGCTCACCCAACCCACCTCCTCCTTCTCCATTTGCCAGCATAAACTCTCCAGACTTCACACACATAGCACAGCTCTTGCATCAGATCAAAAGCTCAGGCCAGGGACAATGGAAATGGGAGGGTGGTTTTCATCTTCTTGAGATGTTCACTGTCAGAGGACTGTGTGTTTTTGGCTTGTAGTGGCTTTCAAGAACCCTGTTTTGGTTGTTCCCACTCATCAAAAGGAGATTTCACAAGCAAGGCCTCCTCCCATCATCTGTCCTCTGCTCACATTCCGGGTGTGCTGTAACTAGGTAGGTGCTAAAAACAAGGAGAGAACAGCCAGGCTTCCAAAGATTCACAAATTGATAAGACAGGGCTCTGAATGCTTTTTCTTTGGATGCAAATCCAGATGGATATTATTAATTAATAAACAGGGGATAGATATTTGGTCTCTTGAAGCACTGGTGGAATTAACTCCCCTCCATCCCTCTCTAAAGAGGAGGCAAAGGAGCTGCATGAATCCAGCTCATCAGCTAAAAATTCCAATGTAAAATAAGATACCCTTGATCTTGTAAAGACACGAGCTGATTAATAATGACAATTGTATAACTTGCTGGACATGTCTTTATAGCAAATTATTTGGCAATATAAGATTTTTTTTCAATCGTTCATCAAGACACAGATCTGAGCAGGGAGTTTCCCAAAATCTGATGGAGGATGGTGTCCCTCACTGCAAACACCAGGCTCCAGTGCACACACAAGTGCTTGGTTTCCAGAGCCAAGAGGCAGTCAGTAAAAGCCCACTGAAATCTGATGAACTGGGTGCCCAGGGAGAACCTGGGTGATTTCATCCTTCTAACATCTTACAGGCTTTGGCCAAAGGGGACAAGATAATTAGTGCATGGAGGGGTTTTTGTTGTACTGATAAATTATGGGGGGAGCCACAGCTGATGTCATGGTGGTGACTCAATGCAGAGCAAAAGGTGAGGTTTATGTCATCAGCCAAGGCATGGAAGGCAGAAACATGGACCAAAGGCTTCTGTGAGACCACAGACAGCACAGTCCTTGTTCTTTCTACAAACAGTTTTATGGGATTTCCAAAAGAGAGAATGGAATAGGTGACTGTTTCCTCAGCAGGTCCCTTCTGGAGAGGGAGCAGAGCAGACACCAAACATGGGCTACCCTACCAGCTCAGGTGAAACACAGCCACTGCTCAGCAACTCAGCAGCCCTGGAGGCTTTGCCTGAGGGAGCAGCAGGAGGGAAGGGCTGGCCATGGTCCTCTGAGGTCCCCAGGGAGCTGCCTGGCTCTGCTCCACAGTGGGAGTCACCTCTGAGAGCCCTGAGCCAGCACTGCAGCCCGAGGTGTGGCAGCCAGGGAGGCAGCTGCGTGTGCAGAGGATCCAGCAATCCTTCCACCCTGTGCTAAGGGCTCACAGTGAAGCACCTGAAGGAGCTCAGAGTGAAAGCAGATCCCCCGTTAGTCCTTCAAAACACCTGATAAAAATACATCAAAGCTGTAACTTTCCACTCTCAAACCCACATCATTCCTGTCTGCCCAGTGTGTTGCTTGTCACCTGCTGGGGATGTAGGAGTGGAGCACGTGGAGCCAGGCCAGCCTGAGGTGAGCTCAGCCTTGACAAAGCACCCCCTGCTCCCACAGCAGCTTTGGGATCAGCTCTGCTTCCCACCAGGTGAGGAGCCCTCAGCTCTGAGGGATTCACATCCCCTGGCTCAGGTGCCTCCCGTGCTCTCCTCTTTGACTGAGCTCTAAAAGCTGCAAGGAGAGCAGCACAGTGGGAGAAGATGAGGGGCTTGGGCCTTTCCTGGCTCACCTTGGTGCAAGCTGGAAAAAAGGAAGGGTCAAGCAACTGCTCATGACCACCCTGCAGAACCAGCAGCAGCCTCATGGCCAGGCAGCTCTGGGTTCCCTCCCTATTCTCAGCCATGTCACAGCACCATGAAGTGTTTGCTGTCTTGCAAATATTTCTCCACTTACAGCAGGGAATTGTTTTAGTGTCTATCAGAGGAAAAAAAGTCAAACCCCATAAAACATCTCAGGCAGCTGCCAGTATGTCATGTAACTGCTTGGAAGAAGGGGGAGATACAGAAACATTTTGTACAATGATCACATTAAAACTCCAAGTAATGCCTCATAATCCAAAGACACAGGGCAGTGAAGCTGCTGTGGGTAATCTGTCCCAAACAAATGAGCTGATAGCAGATAAATAGCAATATATTGATCAAATTCTGTGCATGGGACAAAGATTTTCTTTAAAACCTTTCAATCTTCTGCATGGAGAGATCACATTACAAGGCCTGTTTTCATGCAAAAAATATGCATGTCATTTATCAATCACACAATTAATCAATCAGACACTGAACATGTAACGTTATCTCCCAGCATTAAAGCTGTAAGTGAAAAGCCACAAACCTGCCAAAAGTAGTGTCAGGAGATAGGACTGGGTTTTACCAGCTCAGCTCAAGTGCTGCACTCCAGCTCCAACCCAAACCTGGGACCAACAGCACTCTGCCCAGAGCTCTGTGGTGGAGCTTGTTAAGAGAAATGGGGTGAAGAAAATGAGCAGAAATTTGTATGCAGCTGCCTGTACCTCTGCCAGACCTACGTGTACCCCTGCCAGCCCTGCCTGTACCTCTGCCAGACCTACCTGTANTCTGCCAGACCTACCTGTACCCCGCCCAGCCCTGCCTGTACCTCTGCCAGACCTACCTGTACCTCTGCCAGACCTACCTGTACCCCTGCCAGACCTACCTGTACCCCTGCCAGCCCTGTCTGTACCCCTGTCAGACCTACCTATACCCCTGCCAGGCCTGCCTGTACCCCTGCCAGACCTACCTGTACCCCTGCCAGGACTGCCTGCTCCCCTGCCAGATCTACCTGTACCCCTGTCAGACTTACCTGTACCCCTGCCAGACCTACCTGTACCCCTGCCAGGCCTGCCTGTACCCCTGCCAGCCCTGCCTGCATCCCTGCCAGCCCTGCCTGCATCCCAGCACTCCCTGCCAGCCCTGCCTGCTGTTGGCAGCAGTGCTGCTCTCTTGAGCTTCAGGGGTTTGTCTGGGCTCATCCTGTGTCACAGGAGGGCAGCACCAGACTCAGGAAATTCAAGAAGAGCTGTACACACTTCCCACTGACACGCTGAGCTGGCCTAAGTGAAACCTTTCCTATGAAATAAAAGCAGAGCTCATTCTGCCCTCCCTACAAGGAGGCTCCCCACGGGGTCAGGGGGTGCTGGAGGGATGTCAAGTAAGATGTCACAGCAGAGAAATAAGGTTTGGCACGATGGGACTTGGGGAGGGGGTGGTTTTCTTCCAGCCCACACACTTTCTTGCCCTGGATCCCAGGTGAGCCAACACCATCCTCCCTGACACAGACTCCTGTGGCCTGTGGGTTTGAAGCTCAACACCATCCAACGAGCTTTCAAATCTCTCACACCCAGTGGGTATGGAGCAAATGGGAGAGGCCAACTCCATCCTGGGGAGGTGACATGGAAATGGGAAATGAGGATGGGACCTGAAAGGATGTTGTAGCCAGGTGGGGATTGGTCTCTGCTCTCAGGCAACCAACAGTAGGACAAGGGGGCACGGGCTTAAGCTCTGCCAGGGGAAGTTTAGGTTGGATATCAGGAAGAAATTCTTTCCAGAGAGAGTGCTCAGGCATTGGAATGGGCTGCCCAGAGAGGGGGTGGATTCTCCAACTCTGGAGGTTTTTAAGGTGAGACTGGACGTGGCACTGAGTGCCATGATCTGGTAATCAAAGTGGGGTTGGATTAAAGGTTGGACTTGATGATCTCAGAGATCTCTTCCAACCCAACTGATTCTATGATTCTATGATTCTATGACCTGATTCCATCTACCTTCACCCCTCCCACAGCCACAAGGACAACCTGGAGCAGGGCTAAGGAGAGTGCAAGGCACAGGAAGAGCTTGTTCTGTGCACTGTTGAGCCATGTCTCAGCCTCTCTCCTCCCCAGGGGCAAGACACTCACTGGTCCCTAATGAGTCATTTTTCATTCCATTTGCTCTATTTTTGATTTTGCTTCTCACCTTCTGATCCAACTCTCATATAAGTAAAATCAAAGGGTTACTTTTATTACCTCATTTGGGCACTGATCTTACAAGTTGGATGAACCAATTCACCCTTCTAATAAGAAAGATGAGACCATTTCTAGTTATATCCTCAGTTTTAGGGGGGCTACTATAACAGCTGAAGAGGGAAAAGAAGAATGAGCTGGTGTTGCCCATTGCCATTCCCTGAGCTCACCAGGATCATGCTGGGCTCAAGTTCAAAAGAACAGAAGCAGCAAAGCCCCTCAACTTCAACTGTCTCCAGAGGGAGCAGGAATGTGGCAGGAAAATCCAGCTCTGCTCATGGGAAGGATGAAATTCCACATCTGCCTTTGCAGAACAGGATGGCAAAGGTGGAGGTGAGCGTGCCCATCCCACCACTCCTGTCTGCCTTGGAACAGCCTGTTGTGGTGAAATGAGGCTTTACAAGAAGACAGTCTGGAGAGCTGAGAGACAACTTCCCATCCAGATCATCCAGCAAAACCCAGGGATCTTTCTCCAAAATGCAGAGCAGGAGTGCAGACAATACCAACCAACTGCAAGCACCTTTGAATGGTGCTGGCTCTTGTTGAACAATAACTGACTTCATTAGATTGCTACATAGATCAAACTGAACTTAAATTAACCTTGAAAAAAGGGGGGAATCAGCAGATTTCTCTTGTGTGCAGCACCAGCATTCATGCAGTGTTGCTTCACTCTCCCTTTAATTGCTACAGTCAGTTCTTGCACAGCATCCCCAGCTTTTCAAACAAAGTGGAAGCCAAAAGATTGATAAGGACCTTGCTAGAAGGTCTCCTTGCAGAGACACAGTTTTAGTACTTCACAACAGAAGGCAATAACTCATTTCCCTCTGGGAAAGCAAACCCTTTGATGAGCCTTCCCCTCAGCCTGGATCTGTGTGGGAGCACAAGAAAGCCAGAAGGAAACCCATCCCAGCAACAACAGGAACTGCCTGAGTGCAGCACTCCATCAGGGAGGTGACAGCACAGCCAAGGCTTCCCCAGGGGCTTGGGGCAGGTGGGACCTCCTTCCCCCTGCACCAAGCCCTGCCAGGGCCCAGCTGGCACTGCCACCAGCCCCTCACACGTGGTCCCAGACACCAGGGCTGAGCAGCACCAGAGTGTGGGTGCACTGGTGGCCCAACAACCTTGGGTTGTCCTTTTCCAGTGAGCCAGATCCAGCAAACCCTGGGAAGCAAAGAAAGGTGCAGCTGGCCCAGCCTGAGCAGGGAGGGCTGAGTTACATCTCTGAGGCTGCTCTCAGGTCTCACTCAGGCAGAGAGAGGTCAGTCCCAGCCCCCTCTCCTCCCCTGCCAGCTCCTGCTGCCCAGGAAAACCACCCAGCTCCCCTCTGGCCTTTGCCCCACACCAGTTGTTTTCACTCCAATGTTTCTGCTCCCCAGAATTTCATTCCCCCCACCCCTTCATTTTCCTGCAGTGAAATATAACTGTGAAGGCTTTGATGAAATTCCAGACAACATTGCTCACTTCACTTCAGCACAAACAATTCCCAAATTACCATAATATCATGCACTGGCCTCAAAAACACCAGACAACCACCACCTCCCTCCACAAAGGTTTCTCCCCAAATTCTTTTATGTCATTGATAAGCATCAGTTAATGAATAATAACAGCAGCAAATGCCTTACAAGGCCCAAAGCACGAGAACTAACAGCCAGGAGTGGGCTGTCACAGGAGGGCCCCAGATCAAAGGGGAGTGCTGACTCAGCTGCTTCGTTGCTCAACTGGAACAATTTATCTGAATCCCAGTAGGTAGAAATTAAAATGATTTGCAGAAAAAAAACCCCACAACGTGAAGGTCTCCCCTTACCGTTTGTCTCCACTAAACTATGCGTGAGAGCCTCCCATCCTTCAGGAAAGGGACAAAAAAGCAGGACTGGCTTGCACTTGAAGACCAGACTGAGGAGAAACTGTTCAAACCCACATGGGAAGGGGAAGAGGATGGGCTAGAGGTGAGTGGTGCCCATGGGCACAGCGGTGCCACCTCATTTCATGGGGCAGAACCACCCCCACAGCGTGTCCCTCACTGTGGGTGGGACAGCAGGCACCTGATCTCTCCAGGGTTGCCAATTTTACACCACAAACTCTTGGAAATGTTTGCCAAACAGGAGAATAAAGGCAGGTGCTCACCTTGGCCTCGAGCGTGTTCAGCCTCTCGGTCATATCCGCCAGCCTCGTGCAGTTCATGCATTCTGGAGAGAACAAACCACAGGGAGAGGTAAAACTTCCATGGACTTGGCATTTTAAAGCACAGCTTGAGGCTGCAGACTCTGATCCCTCTGATCCATGCCCATGGAAAAGTGAGGCAAGGTCAGTTCTAGGGCAAAAATAAGTGTTCAAATCCACTGCACAGGTCAAAAGCCACAGTACATGGACTGTGTTTGGGGATGTTTAGTGAGGCAGAGTGTGAGATGAAGTTCCCAAAAGGCAGAAGGCAGATGAAATACAAACCAGTTTCAAGGCTTTTCATGGTGCCAACCAGCATGACCTGCTGTCCTCAGCAGAGACCCTTGTCCTGCCACTGGGGCAAGCTGGTGTGGCACATGCTGCCACCTCACAGGACATCAGGCTGCACCTCCACAGCTGCATTTAGTCCCCTCTCCCACACCATTATCCTGAGCGCATACCAAGGAAAGAAATGAACCCACAAAATGCCCCCCTCTGTGGAGTCCTGCCCCATCCCTGTGCTCCCAGGCCCATCACAAACCATCTGGCTCAGTGACAGCCAGAAGATCCGAG
Organism: Sakesphorus luctuosus; assembly: GCA_013396695.1. Lineage (NCBI taxonomy): Eukaryota > Metazoa > Chordata > Aves > Passeriformes > Thamnophilidae > Sakesphorus > Sakesphorus luctuosus. Next base: position 293,263 of record VWZD01005983.1, read on the forward strand.
GCAGACCCGGGGGCTGATGCAGCCCAGAGGTGCAGCATGAAGTGGTTTCCGTCTCACTGTGCTGCAGAGGAGCCACTGAGAGGCAGCAGCCACCAAAGGAGTCCTGAGAGGGGCCTCAGTGAGAGCAAACATTGCCAGAACGGGCTCTGAGTGCAGGTTAAAGGGATTATTGCTCAACACAAAGGACATCACTTATCTAACACAAGGCTGCTGCTCTGCCTCTGTTTGCATCTCAGCAATTTCCAAGTGAGTGAAGGAGGATAAAACCCTGAACAGAGATTCAATCAGCAAGGTGCTTTCCCAGAGCTTTGCAGCATTGTGTTAGTGCCCATTCCCAGCACTCAGAGAACCTCTCAGCCATCATGACAGCATAAAGTATTTCAGAGAATAAAGCATCCTTATTCGGGTGAGGCACCTCTGTCACCTCACATCCCATACACAGATACATCTCTGTGTGTGTTTTGTGTTCCTCAAGGGCCAGAGCCAGTTTTCATTGACTGGCTGTAGAACAAGTATTCAGTTCTGGTGTTTCCACAGGGCTGGGGACATAGAACTGCAACTCTTGAGCCCCTGAGGTGCAGCTCAGGCCGAGGGTACAACAATGCTGAGCAAACCCAGTGCCTCCCTGTGGTGAGGAAAGGGTGAACGTGGATTTTGGCCAGATTAACATCATCCCAACACCCGGATTCAGCTGTTCCCCCCAACCAACTCTGTCCCCTGTTGCACAAGGAGCTCCAAGGAATCTCTTCAGTCTTCACAACACTTGGTGGGTTTATGAAGGACATGGCACGTACCAATGGCCCTCAGCCACACAAGGATTTGAGCTCAAGGCTTGGCTTGGAGGGCCAGGGAGCTCAGCTGTTCCACCCTCCTGACTTGCAGGCTGAGAAGATTGTTGAGTGCTAAGAGCAACCCATCACCCTCTGCACAAACCTTCCAGAGGAATTCTCTCACTGGCCCTCTGTGAGGAGCTGTGTAGCCTCCCAGAGGAGCCAGACATGGAGTTCCCACCTCCTAACACACAACATTCTGCAGACAAAGCATCTGATGCTTCAGGAACACTCAGATGGAGGGATTTCCTCACAAGTCAATACTGACAGGACCTTCTTTTACCCAGCCTTTGTTTATTTTTATTCTCTGCAATAGATCTTGGACACTATTTTTTGGCTTGAATTGGCCCATGAATATACAAGAGCCGTAAGTGCACTGTCCCAGAGGGAAGGAAATGGGTGAGGTTTGTTTGGTCTGGATCTGTTTGTGGTGTGTAAAACAGGGAATCACATTCTGCATGTAACCAGCTTCAGGCTTTTGATCTTGCTCATCCCCCTGGAAAGATAAGGCTGAATAAATCCAGTGCTCCCAGGAGCCAAAGGATGTACCAGATGTGTTACAGAGCAAATACAATCCTGAGTCCTATTCTCCCTTCTGCTGGCTTGCACTGTTAATGCCTCCCACAGGTTTAGAGAAGTTGACTTGAACTGCCTGAAAACCATCTCTGTGCATAATTTGAGATGGATTGATTATTGAAGCTCCTTTTGGATAGTCCAGCTCATCAAAAGGGGTTTGTACCAACCACTCTGCACTGCAGTGAATCCACCAGCTCCCAGGCGAGGGACACTCTGTTTGTCTCTGTTGGACAGGGGGCAGGAACAGCACCAGTCCTGCAGCTCTCTCTGCTCTCTGAGTGTCTCCAAGAGTCAACTCAGGAGCATTTGCAGCAGGAAAGGCCAGACTTACATGGACAAAATGGCAGAAGCAGGGAGAAAGCAGCAGTGTCACTGCATGGGAGATCTGTACTAATCTCATCTCTGGGCCAGCAGGGCCTGTCAAAACATACAGAAAACACAGCCCAGGTCAGAAAGAGAACTACTTAAATTCAAGCTGGATTTGAACTCTGACCCTTCCTGTTGTGAAATGCCTGGAAAACCAGATCCACACCCAAAGTACTTAAGCCTGGACCCAAAAGAAATTTAAATAATGCATCAAGTGGATGTCCTAATGCAAGAGATCTTCTTACTAAGGCAAACATCCTGCCAACAAACCCTTGTGACATTTATTTAGCTGACCAACAGAAGAAGGATGCTTTCAAACCAGAGCTGAGTGCTCAGGACTGCAGTTTCAGAAAGCACATCCAAAGCTCAGAGTGCTTCAGAGTCTGGGGTTCTTATCTGTCCTTGCAGGAAGTCTGAGAATGGTGGTGACAAATCAGGCTAATAAATATCTTCCCTGCCCATGATGCCCTGCAGTATTTAGTGTCTAATCCTGGCAGCTGGTGGATCCAAGGCCTGGGGCTGTGAAACTGAGTTTGCTGATCAGGGTGAAAGAAATCTGAGTTATTAAAATGAGCTTGAGAATCTCACATCATTATTTCTCATGGAACAAATATAACACTGGGGCAAATACACACTCTGTGACCTGGGACTCCAGAGCAGACGCTTTCCATATCTGCAGAAATCCATCACTTGTTGCTACACAGAACCACAGTTTATTTCCCTTCTATTCCTCCTTGGCAGATTTGTACTTTTCCAGCTAAACTCTGAAAAAGGAGTTGTGATTTCACTCTGAATCCCGACCTCAAAACACATGGCAGGATTTGTTTTAGAGATACTCCAGCAGGGAGGATAAATAATTGAGATAATGAACACGGGACAGTTACCAGCACATCCCATGACACCCAGTCTGTCTCCACGATGTCTCACTGCTCCTGTCCCAGCACCTCTCCCTTCCCATTCCCCCTGGAATGCAGCTGGAGGGATGGAAAAGTCTAATGTAGCAGAGATATGGGAGACTCCACGTGCTGGAAAATGATAAGCCATGAAGCCCAAACCAACAGTGACCCCCTTAGCAGGGGGTGCTACCTGGCCCACCTTAGGTGAAAGGCTGAGCAGGGATCAGTCATGCCTTTTGCCTGCAGCTCCCACTCCTGATCCACTCCTGCCCGTGCCCTACAGCAGGGAAGGCTCCAGGTGCCTCCCTAACTTGGCATTCCTGCTGTGCAGAATTTCATGACTAAATAATTGCTCCTTTCAGCCTCTTCTGGCTGAAAGTTCCACAAGTCTTCAAGCTCCTCACTCGTATCACGGTCACAAGAAAGGCACAAAAACATCTCCATCCCAGCGAGGCTCTGCTGATTCCAGCACTTTGTCAGAGTGGCACTGAGGGGAGTGCAAAAGGAACCAGCCCAACTTTCACCACGGGGCAGGAGGTCAGTTTTGTGCAAAACAGCAAAGAAACCTCTTGGCATCTCTGCCCCATTTCTCAGCTCTACAGCCCACGCTCATTTGTATACCCAGAGTCTCTGCAGAATATTAAAAGAGCTTTTGGTTTCCCTACAGCCAGATGCTCAGTAGATATAAATTGCACTGCTCAACTGAAGTCAAGGGATCAAGGCTCTGTCTCTCTTTTTCTTGATGGATTACTCCAAAATTCATATTTCAGAGGGGAGGCGGAGGAGGTGGTTTCGAGCATATGAAAGGGGAGACAACTCTGGAATCACAAAGCCTTTGTTTAAACAAACAAAATCTTTGCAGCCAGTTTTTTTCCAAGGCCATATTTTGCCATTACACGAAACTTCAACCTTGCAATGCAATGGGGCGTAGCACAGAGTCAGGCTTGGGGACACAAGAATCACATTTGCAGCTCATGCTTCAACCTGCTCAGACTCTAAACAACACTCTCTCCTCCTCCCAGTCTCACTTTCCTTTCATCCATTGTTTGTTTAATGTAAAGGATCCGAGGTCAGGGGATGAAAAAGGACCAAATGTAACATATACACAGAGAAAGAAATTAGATATTTGAGTTTTGTGAGACGACTTGCCTGGCAGCTCTTCTCTCCCCATCTAATAAAGTCCACCACCTCCACTGAGCTGCTCAGAAATGGCCATGCACCAAGAGGACAAAGTGGGTTATCCATCCCCAGGGCAGGGGGGGCAAACCAGAGCTCATGGCCATGCCAACAGCCCATGGCAGAGCAGTGGGAATGCAACAGCAGCTCCACAAGACACAACACAGCAGCTCTAACTGTGCCAGCCCCTGCCCTGTCAGCGCTGCTCAGAGCGGGGCTCGTGCACCACCACCTGTGGTTTGGGGGGCACTGCCAGAAAGGTCAGTGGCACTGCCAGAAAAGTCAGTGGCACACAACTCTAAACAGGTCCAGCTGCAAGAAAATTCTGTCTGTCAAAGCAAGCAGGAGAGCAGCTTTTCTAGCAAACACCTTTCTCCAGGACAAGTTCAGAGCAGCCTGAGCAGATCTGGAAGAGCGTGGGTGAAGTCAGCCAGATTAGTGCAGGTGACCATGTTTATTGGCAAAGAGGAAAGGATGAAGCTGGAACCTGCCAAGGGAAGGGGAAGCACAGCTGTCAGCTCAGTGAGCACCCAGCATCTCCTGCACCACACATGTTGTATTGGGACACTCCTGAGAGACTCCACCAGCTCACCCATCCCTCCATCCCCTCACTGCCACACACAGACACACAAGTTTAGCCGGAAAATCAACCAGTGGCACATTCAGACACTGGCACAGAAGGGACTTCAAGCCAAATTCCATGGCAGAAATTTGAACACAGCTCTCCTGTGCCTGCCTAGGTGGCCCTCAGTGGGGGACAGCCAGCCTGGGCTTGCCTCTCCACCTCCCTTTAATTTGTCTGATCTGACCCTTCCAGCCTTTTTACATGGTTACTGAGTTTCCTTAAGTAGTTTATGTTCTGGCCCTTTGCAAAAGCTTTCGCCAGTGCCTGTGAAGGATAGCAGGCCCAAGCCATAAATCACAGCCAACCTGGGATCTGTTTTTTCAACACATTTCCTCTAAAGAGAGCCAGATGTTGGCTAGATAGGCTTTATTAATTGTACTTGTTTAGAGCTGGCTGTGTCTGCAGCTCTGAGATGGAGCTGGAGCGTGTGAGAGGCAAAGGGCTGAGAGGATGGGCACTGGTGTCCCCCAGCAGCTTGGCCTGAGGAGCAAAGGCTCAGGAGTCAAAGGGCTGGAGAGCTGCAGGAGGGAAGGGCTCCCACCAGCCCTGGCCATAGCTCTGGGCAAAGTAAACTGGAGCAGGATCTGTTCCTCTGCAAAGGGAAGCTCTCAGAGTGTTGTTTAGTGTAGGATCACCAAGGCTGTTTTCACTGCCATGGTGTTTCCTTGCTGTGTGCACTGTGAATGTTCCCCCTTTGGCAAAGACAGTGGGAGGGAATGGCCCTGGATGGGGAGGGTCAGTCAGAACCAGGACCTGGGACAGGCTGGCCAAGGTCCCCAACTGAGAGAGGAGCTGCTGGTCTGTTCTCTCTCCAGCATTTCATGTGTGTAGAGGGGAAATCTGTGCTCTGGCTGACCTGCAAACATTGCAGGCTCCAGCCTGGCACAGCCTCTCCTGCCACCCTGTGCTGGCACAGCATGTGCCCTTCTGTGTCCTCATAGAATCACAGAATGGATTGGGTTGGAAGAGACCTCCGAGATCATCAAGTCCAACCCTTGATCCAACCCCACTGTGATCACCAGCCCACGGCACTCAGTGCCGTGGGCTGGTGATCACAGTGGGGTTGGATCAAGACGTGGTGGATTCTCACTCAGTGCCACATCCACAGAATCACAGAATGGATTGGGTTGGAAAAGACCTCCGAGATCATCAAGTCCAACCCTTGGGCCAACTCCAGTCCCGTCACCAGATCATGGCACTCAGTGCCACGGCCAAGCTCAGCTGAAAAACCTCCAGTGATGGGGAATCCACCCCCTCTCTGGGCAGCCCATTCCAATCCCTGAGCACTCTCTCTGCAAAGAAGTTTTTTCTCATCTCCAACTTCAATTTCCCCTGGCAGAGCTTGAGCCCCCCGTGCCCCCTTGTGCTATTGCTGAGTGCCTGGGAGAAGAGACCAACCCCCAGCTGGCCACAACTTCCCTTCAGGTAGTTCCAGACAGTGCTGAGGTCACCTCTCAGCCTCCTCTTCTCCAGCACAAACACCCCCAGCTCCCTCAGCCTCTCCCCACAGCACTTGTGCTCCACTCCCTTCTCCAGCCTCGTTGCTCTTCTCTGGCCCCGCTCCAGCCCCTCAATCTCTTTTCCTCACTCCATGTCTCATCCATGGGGAAGTGAGGAAGGAGTGGGGGAGAAGGGAGACAGACCCCTTCCCCTTCCTTCTTGCCCCCTTTCTGTGCCACACAACCACCAAAACCTCAGAACACAGAGTTCCTCTAGCCCTGAGCTGACAGAGCCCCATGACAGCATCTCACAGATCAGGATCTGGGGCTCACACAAATTTAAAGATAGTCTCGTTGACAAAAACAGGGTTTGCTCTTCCCACAGGTTTCCCATCAGGATTTTGCAGGCTGGAAAGTTTTATTTTCACCTGGAAATTGTGAGTTATTAGGTTGCCTATCAATATGAAACAGAACACCTATAGAATATTTTTGCCTTTTTACCTTCATTCCAGATAATTCCCCATCTCTGCAAGGAGACCTTGATCACTGCCAAAATCCCCCCATTTGTAATCTCTCTCATATCTCTATTATAACAACCCTTACCCTTAACTTTACTGGCTATCTCTGAAAAGCAGCTCGAATTTCCTTTCTTATGAGAACTGCCATCTGATCCTATTCTGCTTGTAAAGTGCTCATGCTTCATTTTTGTGCATTTCTTCTACCTTGTTAAAGAGGAAAAGGCTTTTTTCCCCCCCTGAATAAGCAATAAATATTTTTTCATTATCGTGATATTTGGTGATTTTGAAATGTCTGTAAGAAAAACTCCTGCAAAACTGAGTGAAAAGAAAGTTTACCACAAAATGCACTTTTGGTGTAACAACTGTTGGAGAAGCTGCATTAAATTTAGCACATTGTTTCAAGTGAAAAAAAATGTGTGTGACTTTTAAAATTTTTGCAATATTCTCTCCAGGATTTTTTTTTCTTAAATGATTTTTCATATTTTCTGAATTACATGTTTCAGTCTGATGTTATGAAATAGCATTTATTTCAAATCTCACTTAAATTAAAAATTAGATGAACTAATTAAATAGTCTGAAATAAATCTAAAGGCTTTAGTTTGGGTCAAATGAAACAATTTCAGTTGAACCAAACCCATATTTTAGTTATTATGTTGTGACAAAACCTCCAAAATTTCCATTTCAAATTCTCCCAAGCAATTTTTCTTTCCAATTTTTTGACTTTGCAAAAGAACCCCAACCTCTCCATTATTCACCCTGGTCTATTCTTTAACAGCTCCCATCACTTGTATTGCCTCATTTAAAATTTCACACATGTCACAATCCCACCCCACTCATTAATTTATCCATAATTGCCCTCAGGATTTGGGATCCTTCATCCATAGGCAACCAGGAGTTGGTACATCCTTGTCCAGTCCATCTCTGTCTGCCAGAGGGAGGCTCAGCAGGGAAAACTTGGATTTTGGTGCAACAAGTTTGCCTAAAAATATATTCAGTTTATGTTCAGAAACACCAAGGACGTTTTACTAATGTGTCACTGCCCAAGGACTGAAGTTACACTGATAATTACAAATAAAGGCTTGATCTGTCCAGCATGAGTTTGCCAAAGCCTTGCTGAGTGTGGAGCTGCTGAACATGGGGATGCTGCTGGTTCTGAGTGCTCAGAGTTGCCCCAACAACCTCCCCTGACTCTCCCCTGTATCAGTGCATGGCAGGAAAGCAGACAAAGCAAAGAGACAGAAAATAAAGACAAAAAAATTCTTTGCAGAGAGAGTGCTCAGGCACTGGAATGGGCTGCCCAGAGAGGGGGTGGATTCCCCATCCCTGGAGGTTTTTAAAGTGGGCTTGGCCGTGGCACTGAGTGCCATGATCTGGTAAAGGGACTGGAGTTGCCCCAAGGGTTGGACTTGATGATCTCAGAGGTCTTTTCCAACCCAATCCATTCTATGATTCTGTGATTCTATGGATGTGGCACTGAGTGAGAATCCACCACATTTTGATCCAACCCCACTGTGATCACCAGCCCAGGGCACTGAGTGCCCTGGGCTGGTGATCACAGTGGGGTTGGCCCAAGGGTTGGACTTGATGATCTCGGAGGTCTTTTCCAACCCAATCCATTCTGTGATTCAGTGATATGTAGTATGAACAGTATGTATTTACAAACCTCTCACAGCAAGGTAGACCCAAAATTGGAAGGAGGGAGTCCCCAGGCTGCCTGCCAGGGAAGCTGAGGGCACAGAGCGCACAGGGCATGGGGCTCCTGCCCAGGGGAAAACACCCCCCCTAGAGCTGGTCCAGCCCTCACTGTGCCAAAAATCCACACCCACCATCACTGACTTAGACTGGTTTCTCTCTTGCTCCATGATCTGGGGCATGGAGAGACAACCCATGGGACCTGACCCCAGTGGAAGAACACATGGGAACTCCACCACACTCAGAAGTTCATCTTGAATTGAGGTGGTCTCACATCCCTCACAAATGAGACTGCTTTTCCCTGCTGGGAGAAGCAATCAGGGGGAAAATGCAGTCAAAATATGGAGTAGTGTAACATGAAATAAGGAAGCAGACAGGACAAAAGGAAACATTCCAATCTGGGCTCGTTGTGAAGTCTGCAGGGACTCTCCCAGTATTGGTTCTGCACCTGTGTCTCACAGGTCAGAGGATCTCTCACAGCCTCCAGCCAAACAGCGTGTGCTTAGCTGGGGTTTGTGTTTCATAAAGACACTCTAGAGCCAGACAACCAAGGGTTTGTTAGTGAACTGCATCCAAAGTTAGCCATTGGACAGAAAATATGCATCTTGTTTCCAGTTTGGATTTCTGACCTTAAATTCTACCCCTGCTTCGAGTTTTTCCCTTCTGCCTGCAAGGCTGCAGGGCAGTCTGAGGGTTGGACACCTCCTGTCTGCACCAGGTCCTGTAACCCACCAACATGGGCCAGTCAGGGTGCCCAGGGAAGCTCTGCTTGTTCCTCAGCCAGAACATTTACCATTGGTTTCCTTTAGCCATGACAAAAAATTAGCTGAAATATCAATCAGGAAAAGAGCTGTTTAAGCCCCTGGGAAGGATGGTTTGAATTCAGAAGAACTTGGCTCCCTGAACATCCCACACTGTTTGCCCACACTTTCTACAGCCCATGCACTCTGGTTATTATTACTATTGCCAGGGGCACTTTTGCAAAGGTTTCATTTCCCATGTCCACATTTCAGCTTCAGGTTTATCCCACCGTGGTTTGTCCATTCTCCCCTACTTGGCTCCACCCTGGGGCTCCTCACAGCCCTCCTTCAACACCCCAGTGCTCTGCACAGGCCTAATGACCATCACTCAGCGCTCTGAGATGGTTCAAGGATGCAGGAATGCTGCTCATTACCCTTTGCTGGCCTTATCTACATCCCCTGAGCTCTGCAGTGCTCCTCGTGGAGCAGCAGGAAGAGGATCCCCTTCCACACTGTCTGCAGCTGTGACTTTGCTCTCTGAGACACCCAGGGGTGTCCCAGGACCCGGCACATCCCTCACATCATCTGGGCCCCACAACAGAGAGAACAAGGTAACATTTGCATCAGATTAGTGGCGAGCACGAGGCTGTGCAAAGGACAGTTTGTTTGGGTTTGTTTTTCTGTTGTTTCCTTGTTAACTTCTGGGGAAGAAAAATTATTAAAGGAAATATCTGCTTGGGGTTAGTCAGGCACAGTTCAGCTTCAGCTTGAACTTTTAACTCTTCAAAACACGTTCACCTCCAATTCATTTTAGAATGAAAAATCAGAGGATATCCAGAACATTCTGAGTTTTCCAGGATTCCAACACTGTGTTATTTTAACACAAAACTCACTAAATGCTTCCCAAACCTGGGGTTCTCTTACTTTCTGATGGGACCAAGCCCTTATTCACCATTTACCTACTTGTGCCTCCTCTCATCTGTGATATCCACACAACAATGAGCACCACAGTGTAAGTGTCCCCTAAGGGACATCACGCTCGTGGCAGTTTGAGGAGCTTCATTTTGAGATTCTAGTTACCTCCACCTTGAAACACTCCTAAAAAACTGTTTTAAATGGCAAGCTTAGACCATGAATGAAGGCCCAGCACCAGGGGAGGTTTCTCCTGGAACATGGCAAGCACTGGGTAAGGCTGGGTGTCAGCCAACCTTCTCCCCCGTGCCTGTCACCCCACGCACTCAGCCTCAGGATTATGTTACTCTCACAGCTGTGGAGGATTTGATGGTGAATCCTGACCCTCCCTCTGAGCACTGCTGGGGACTGGGGAGAACAGCAGTGAGTCCAAAATGGACAAACACAGAATGGTGCAATTTGTCTGCAATACTCCAAGAAGGAACTGGAGATCTCCAGAGCCACCTCCATCCCCTCCAAGCCCTTACCAGCACCTCACAACAGCTCAGCATCACTGCTGAGCACCAGGCAACAATACACTGGGAAATAAGCTCCAGGCAGGGCTTTAAAGTGACACAGCTCAGGACAGCTTTAGAAGCTCAGTTCAGTCACTGGTGCCTTCTGCCACGTGATGCTGTTGGCAAAAGCAGGGATTTTGGCACTTCAGAACAAGCACAGGGCCAGACTGCAACTGGAAGGAGCAGCCAGAATTCTCCTGCAGTCAAAGATCTCTGAGGTTTCATACCCACTGAGAGTTCAGCCTCAACAGCACAACACAGAAACTTGAGGGCACTTCATTAAATCAAAGCTCTTAACTGGGTAAGTTCATCTTTCTCCATGAAATGTGTCTGCAAGACACTCTCAAGCACTTCACTCTGAGTTAATTGCCTGAACCTGAACCATCACAGCCCACAAATCCTTTAAACTTTGAGAACTGGCTTAATGCTGAGCATCTGCCAGGCACTCACTCGCTCCCAGCCCCAGGAACAGCTTTTCCTCCCGATAAATGGGGATTCCTGTGTGTGTAACACCCAGCAATGGCACTGGCAATGACTCAAATGTCTCTGCTTTGAGATTAGGATGTGCCAGCAAAAAAGTGCTAAGTGCAAGTAGAGGCCAAGCACATTCAAACCAAGCCATGGCCCAGGCCCCATGCACAGGGTGAGGAACAGCAGCGTGGGGGATGTGGGAAAATGTTGGTGTTCCCCATGAATTGCTGGGCTTTGAAGCTCGAGGCACTGCAGTTCTCCTCAATAGGAAATAACTGGGCTATCTCCAAAACCCCTTGGTAAATGAGGACTTTAATGGTGACAACTGCATCAGTACAAAAGCAATCTCCTGGTTTAGTCCAATTAGTGCTGTGCTAAATTATCAGCCCAGGCCTTGCCTTTTGCAGTGGGAAGGGACACATCTGGGAGGCTCCTCTCCTGCATGTGTTTTAGATTATCCTCGAGCACAACGTGCATAAACTAATGCTATTCTCCACTTCTCCACTTCCACAGCACCTCATCTGGAAATCTGCAAGGGATTTATGAATGGTGGGCATCTGTGACACTGCACAGATGGAAAGGGAGGCACAGAGGGGAGCAGTAATTAGCCCCAGGCTTGCACAACGACTCAGCTGCAGACTGAGCCCATTATTTGTTCTGTAGGAACATCTAGTGCCCAAACACAGAGGGACACAAGGGTTTCTACCCAAAGCACACTCAGAAATGCCACCCATGTCTGTGTTCAGCCCAGGACTGCTGGGGAACAGAGTGATTGCATCTCCTACAGCACAGCCTCCCTGGCAGACAGGTCCCTTCATTCCTGCAACACAAACACAAGCCAGGAGAAGGGTTATTATGCCTGGAAGTTTATCTGCTTTTCCACATCAGTTGATCTAATAAAAAAGATTGATTCTCCCCACAAATCTGGCCTCACTTTAACAAATCATTTGATTTGACACAAAGGACTATATTCAGATAGTTTAAATTCCACTTCACTCCCTGAAACTGAAGTTTGTGATGAGCTGAAGCCTCAGAAAGAGCCAATGGCAAACACCAGGCAGAGACACCCACCCTGGGTAGGGCTGGAAGGGGCTGGGTGCAGCCAGAGCATCTGCAGATGAGCCAAGAGGAATGTCACAGTGTCACAGAAAACACACAGCCCTTCCTGTCCCTTCTGGAAATACAGCAGCAACTCACACTTCTGAAAGCCTTCCAGTAATATTATTATTATTATTTGCTGAGGCAGATGCCTAGAGAGCCATTCCCAAGGCATTGGGATGCAGATCACCAAGGTGCAGAGAAAGCCCATAACCCAATTCATAGCCCAATTCAGGCAATAAGTCCCTGCCTTCTGCCCCAGTCTTGCAAAGAATTGAGCTTACAGCCTAAAAATCAGCGTATCCTTGGGAAGTGAAATGACTAAGAGCAAACCACAGAAGGAAACCTTCAAACACTGGACAATTAGAGGAATCCCAGGCCAGATTGCCAGTAAGGAGAGTTCCTTGCACAGTCAAAAAACCAAAACAAAACACCAAAACCAAACAAACAAAACCTACTCCAAACCAACCAACCTATAAATCATAGAATGACTGAATGGTTTGGATGGAAGGGAACTTCAAGACTCTCTGGTTTCAACTCCTCTGCAGGGACATTTTCCACTATCCCAGGTTGCTCCAAGCCCTGTCCAACCCGGCCTTGGACAATTCCAGGGATGGGGCAGCCACAGCTGCTCTGGGCAGCCCATGCCAGGGTCTCACCACCCACTGAGTAAAGAATTTCTTCCTAACATCTAATTTAAACCTGTGCTCTTTGAGTTTAAAAACATTGTCCTATATTAAAAGACCCCCTCCCTCCCTTTTATAAGCCCCTTTAGGTACCAGGAGGCCACAATGAGGTCTCCTCAGTGTCTTCTCTTCTCCAGGCTGAAACCCCCCAGCTCTCTCAGCCTGCCTTCACAGGATTGGTGCTCCATCCCTCTGATTATCCTGAACACCCATCAGAGATTTTTCCATCTCCAAGTGTAAAAGCAGAGATGACAACTCCAGCTGCCTTTATAAGCAGTCTGAGGTCTGTGAAGACCTCATTATTTAAGTCTGTGAACCACAAAGCACTTTCATCTGGAAAGCACAATATATGAGCAAATCAGTATCTGTGTTCTGGGAGTAGGAGAGTAAAAAAGGAAAAAGAAAAATGCTAAACAAGCTGAGAAAATAATTGTCTTAATATGAAAAACTTCCCACAGCACTGGAGGGTGACAGTCACATTGAAGAGATGGATATTAGTCATGATCAGCACACATAAAACCATCTCGAAGATACTAACTACAAACAACTGTTGCAAGATTTTACAAGAGCGTGTTTGTTGTACCACTGTCTAGAAACATCCCCTTAAAAACAAACAAACAAGATCAGATAATTGCTTTGAATATGGTTTTGGTTAGTCTGGGGTCCTGAGTGGTTTTGTGCAGCCTGGGAAGCTGAACAGCAGGTCTTGCTCCTGGTCCTCCTCCTCATCCTCACTGGGAGGAAGGGGAAGTGCTGCTGCATTTACATCAGTGCAAAGCTGGGCTAGATTCCCTTAAACCCTCAAAACCCACTGAACAGATATTTCTTTGGAGGAGTGATGCTTTGATATTCCTCCAGCTCCTCTGTATCACCTCAAGCTTTAAAGCACACAAGCAGTGATGATGGGCTGAGGACAGTCCCCCTAAACCCACCCTCCCATCCTTGGAGGGAAATAGAGACCTGACTGCTGGTGGAACTCCCAGCAGAGGTTTCCTCAATGTTGGGCACCTCTGGGACATGTGGATGGAGAGAGAACTGCCCTGGATGGACACCAACACTATCTTATTCCCTGGTTCTTCAAGAAATTCCCTCTCAGAGGGACTTGCCCCCAAGCTCCTCACAGGATTGCCAAAGTGAGGAATATTTTCATCTACAGGTCTGGCCAACCTGAGGTCCCAAAGCAATATGTGACCAAAAATTAAAACCAAGTCAAGTCCCCAGACCAGGCTGCACAGAGTTTGTCTTGTGCAGCTGAAATGCTCAGGTGGGGCATTCCCCAAAAACATCCCCTTTGCACTGAGACTGTCCCTGCAGGCAGAGCCCAAAAAGCTGTGCCAGGGCAGCAGAGGGACTGGGACTGAACCCTCTGAAAGGGGAGGGCTGACGTGGAACAGAACAGATCTGATCTTTCAGTGCCTTTGAGGACTTCACATAAGAGCAGCCAAGTGTGTCCTGCCTGAGATTTTGGAGGATGGGTGGCCACAGAAAATGGCAATCAGCTGTTCAACAAAGCCCTGCACCACTACAGAGGCTCCACATCACCTTCAAGCCATACCAAGACTCTCAGAACCACGTGGTTGTGCATTATTAACCAAAAAATATAATAGCCACTGGAAAATAAATTTGCTTCCACTATTCAACCATTAACAGCAACTACAAACACCAAGTTCTGCTTGTACTTTGAGAAGCAAACATTCCAGTTTAGTCCTTCCCAGCTAAAATTAGATAAATGTTTGATGCCTTCTGCAAGATCTGCAGAGTCAACAGAAATACCAGAGCCCAAATCCAGAGGGATCCTGTTACCAACTCAAGATTCATCCAAACAGCATCCCCAGCGTGCACAGGAACTTTCTCCCTTTGCACAGCAGTGTCAGGTCAAGATTAAAGACATGAAAAAAAAAATGTTTACAAGTCTTTTCTGTAACAGCAACAAGAAAACAAGAAGTAAATCTCAAGAACTGCAGAAGAAAACCCAGTGAAAGGTAGAAATGTATTCCACAGTCCTATGCAGGGAATCCATTTCTGGACAACTGCCTAAAACTCTGCATCCGCCTCGTGCTGGCTCAGCCCTCACTGCTCTTGGCAGGTGAGATAGAAAATTGGTTATAAAATGAGCTCTATATTTTATAAGTTTCATAAACATTTTTTGAAAAAAAAACTAGAATATGAGGTATTCTCAGAGATTCTGTGCCAGAGAGTAATGTGGTCTAACTTGGAAACAGAGTTACCACCTGTTCATGGCAACTGCTCTTTTAATCTTCATTTCTGTTTTATGAGCTGACCAACACTATTTTATTATCTGACAATTAGTTTAGGTTGATTTAATTAAGCAAAATTGATTGCAAGCCCTCTTGCTTCCAGGGTAAATGTTCTGCAGGATTAGGGGGTTGAACAACTTGGACCCAGTACCAATAAAGCTGAATTTCAGATCTTTCTGTCATGAATAATCACATGACAATCCAGGTAAATATGTGTCAGTGGATACAGAGATGTTCTAGGTGTTCTAAGAGAAAAAGAGATGTTTCAGAAAAAAAAAAGTGATATTCTAAGAGAAAAAGAGATGGTTTAGGGAAAAAAAAGTGATATTCTAAGAGAAAACGAGATGTTTTAGGAAAAAAAAAGTGATATTCTAAGAGAAAAAGAGATGCTCCAAGAGGAAAAGGCAGGCTCTGGCTGCCTGGGGAAAACCAGAGGTGATACTTTGATCCCAGGTAGCACCAGTGCTCGAGTTTAACTGGCTTAAGTGGCCACCTTTGCTTTCAGAACGTCTGCACCTCATGGAGGGGGGAGAGAGCTGAAAAGAACCTGACCTGAAATTGCTAATTGATTATTTTTCAAGGAGATCAATTCCTGAAACCAGGAGGCTGCGGAGACACCTGAGTGAGTGGAACAGAAAGGGCACTGAGGGGTGGGAGGAGGAGCAGCCACATGGAGGGGGTGCCTTTACCCACCCCAGGGAAGGGGCTCACCAACCAATGCAAAGGTGAAGACACGGTCAGTGCCTGCAGGTGTCAGACAGACCCAAGGTCAGTCCTGGACCTGAAGCTCAAAGCTGATGCCAAAAATCTGTTGACATCAATGGGCCAGTGGAAACTCACCTGCATCTTGAACAGGGACCTCTGAATGGATGTTGCAAAGGAGGCAAGGAAGGCTTTTAGAATCACAGAATCACAGAATGGATTGGGTTGGAAAAGCCCTTCCAGATCACCAAGTCCAACCCGTGGGCCAACTCCAGTCCCTTTACCAGATCATGGCACTCAGTGCCACGGCCAAGCTCAGCTGAAAAACCTCCAGGGATGGGGAATCCACCCCCTCTCTGGGCAGCCCATTCCAATCCTTGAGCACTCTCTCTGCAAAGAAGTTTTTTCTGCTCTCCAACTTCAATTTCCCCTGGCAGAGCTTGAGCCCCCCGTGCCCCCTTGTCCTATTGCTGAGTGCCTGGGAGAAGAGACCAACCCCCACCTGGCCACAACTTCCCTTCAGGCAGTTCCAGACAGTGCTGAGGTCACCTCTGAGCCTCTTTTTCTGCCAGTGTTTGCTCCCCTGTGAGCCAACAAACCCCCTCATGCACAGCACTTGGGCTGAAGTACCACATGTCTTGCTAAACACTGGTCAGTACAGTGAAAAAACAGCACAGGGGACATATCTCAGCTTTAATCTGCCTGTGGACTTGGGTTTGCCTGGTGTTGTAATTGTTTTCTTTTTCTTTTTTTCCCTTTAATATTCTTTTAAACATTTTTAAAGCTACACTAAGAAGGAATTCCTGCCTGGGCAAATGTCTTTGAGCTCATCTCACACTCAACATTACACACAGAAGAGCTTTAACTGTGGGCAGGGTGTCAGTCAGGCTGAGGACAGAGAGAATTCACCAGACAGGGGGGTCCAGATGCTTCTGTTTGGCTCATTATAAAGATTCAAAGCAATAATTGAGAGCAAAAACTGAGTGCCATGATCTGGTAAAGGGACGGGAGTTGGACCAGGGGTTGGACTTGATGATCTCAGAGGGCTTTTCCAACCCAATCCATTCTGTGATTTTATAGATGTGGCACTGAGTGAGAATTCACCATGTCGTGATCCACCCCTACTGTGATCACCAGCCCAGGGCATGGAGTGCCCTGGGCTGGTGATCACAGTGGGGTTGGGTCAAGGGGTGGACTTGATGATCTTGGAGGGCTTTTCCAACCCAATCCATTCTAGGATTCTGTGAATAATTGACCAAAATCAACAACCTTTTAAATACCAGCCCTCACCAAGCTCAGCTTGAGTGACACTCAAGGATGAACTTTCTCCTGTCACGATTTCTCCAGTTTCTTTTGCAGCAAGGCAGGACCTCGTGGTTAATTAATTATCTGCAGAGCCTGCAGTGGGGGTTGTGGCCACAGCTCAGCCCTGCAGGACTGAAAAAAAAATGACTGTAACAGTAGTAGAGGTTTGGGTGCAGTTCAGGAGAGACAACGTTGTAGTCAAACGGCTCTTCTGTAAGATGAATGTTGCCTTCTACACTTCCTGAGCCTTGAAAAGGAACCACCACCATAGTTACAACTCCCTGGCAACAAAAGCACCAATAATTCTGACTAATTGTCATGGAAAGTTATCCTGATTGCAAATCTGACACTTATAAAAATCCAATTTGGGGATTCCAAGCAGGCCAGGAAGATAATTAGGCCCTACATTTTAACACCCTCTTGATCAATGGAGGGGGAAGGGAGACCCTTCCCAGGCCTTTGTTTTGAAATGAATGGCGCCTTATTGATGAAACAACCTGGACACCAACCAGAAATTAAATTGAAAGTTTAAACAATGCAGCTGTATTTTATCATCCTGTATTGTCAGGCCTTCACGAGAATAGCTCCTAAACAGAGCCACATGTTTTGCCTGTTGCCCAAAAACTGAAGGTGAATTTTAAATCCCTTTCCTAACCTGCAGCATGCCAAGATTTTCCAGCCAGGAGTTGTTATTAGGACACAATGGTATTGCATAGAAGTTTTGTATGGTTTCTGTAAAAGCAGCTTCAGTTTTTAAATCAGAGATGGCTCACATGAGAGACACTTTAAAAAAAAAAATGGAACCTCTGTTATGTATTTCTTCTTGTGCCTTGTGCATATGATAGAGGCAAAACCAAAGTCACGTTACAGTCATTGGAACAGTCAATACAGGGAGCACAAAAGGGTTTCCCCTCAGCCTGTGGATCACTAATTAACATTGTCAGCTGCTTTCTAATCCCAGGACCTGGAGACAGGTCTAGGAGGGGTCTATTGTGTTTCAGTGTCACTATAAAAAACAGTCAGCTCTGAGAGTTATTTCTTGCCTTTGAGGATTAAGATATAATTAAAAAAACACTGGTTAGTTACCACACTGAGAACCAGATCTTTGATTGTTTTAGCAAATTGGTCAAGATGCAGGAGACAGAAAAGGTATAACGAGACTTAATATTTTTAATATCCAAGGATGGATTTGCACAGCTGGAAAATTAGGGAAGAACTCTGGGGTTTGGCTTGTCATCTGTTCAATAGCCTAGAGGATTTTAGGGAGTACAACTCATACAAATTAAATGGGATTCTACCCCATTTATTTATTTGAGTACAGTATTTAAGATGGCAAGACTCAGTTTCATGTTGAGTGAAAATCTGCTGAAAACCAAACAGCATCTCGAGTTCTACCAGCCTTTCCCACAGACATTTAAGTGTTCAGTCCCAGGTTGGAATTCCCATAATCCCAGAAACAAGACAGGAAAAAAGCTCCAGGACTGTAACCCTGCAGCAGAACAGGTTCAGAAGCTCAGCCCTCCCATGTGCTATATGAGAATGAGGTCATAGAATCATAGAATTGATTGGGTTGGAAAAGACCTCCAGAATCATCAAGTCCAACCCTTGGTCCAAGGTGTTTTAATTGGGTTTATGAGGCAGTTTGCTGAGGGGTGCACATGAATCCCGTCTCACCCCCCGGATGGAGGAAGGGAGGTGGGACATAAGGAGATAAAACCTGGGAACAAAGAGGCCCAGGTGGTGCCTCCAACCTCCCTGGCAGAGCCCCAGGTGGGCTGAGAGCCCTGCCAGCATCACTGGGTAAGTCTGGGTGCTTTTCGTCTTCCTGGGCAGCTCAGCCTTCCAACAGCCCATGGCAAACTCCACCAGGGAGTGCCCATGGAGTGCCACCCATCACCCCATCACAAACCTGGGAGAGCTGAGAGCTGCACTTTGTATGACAGCACTGAAAAAGGGCATCCCAGGGGGGCTGTGGGCAGGCTGCTGTCCTGGGAGAATGCCAGGGGTCCCCCCCAGCAACTCCTGTGCCCACCCCAGCGGAGCAGGGCACAGGCAGCGCCACACAGGGCCAGGATTTGAGGAGATTTCTGCTCGGGGGGTGGTGCAGACACAGCCAGAGCAGCCATTCCAAGCTCACTCAACATCACCAACCCCACGTGGGGATTCTGCAACATGTGGTGTATTTGCTCAGCCCCTGGGACATCCCACCCTCCCCCAGGGCAGCCTGGGTGACTGCCATCAGTGCCACCTGCACAGGTGACAGGGGACCATCAGTGACATGAACACCTTTAGATCACTGCCTAATAAGCAAAGTTGTGGCACAACCTTTCCCTGTCTATATTAAGGACATTAAGAATATTACAGAGGCTGACACACAATTGTGTCACACAAGCTCCTTGGACAGACCATGAGAAATCTTGGTTTTTACTCATCTTTTTACCCAATATTTTACTGCACTGCAAATTCTCGTGTCATTAAATGCTCCCTAAATGTTGGGATGAGCAGACTGTTTAAAATGAACTTGCCCCTCCCATTCACCTGCCACTGTTCAGTATCTCATGAGCATTTAATCTCTCTTAGCAGAGTAACAAGACTGTAAAAGGAGAAACACCAGCTGAATAATTTAAATGTTGTAGCCTATTAGGTGAACATGGACTTTAAAAGAGCACCCAACATCCAGCCTGGGGTTTCTCTGAAGTGCCTAAAAGAAGGGCTGGGAAGAGGAAGCCCCTACCTGTACTGGTTCTGTGCTGTGGCAAGTTTTCCCTACAGTCCTTTCATGGCTAATGAACATCCAACAATGCTTGATAAAAACAGTGTCTGCTACTGATCAAGGACTGGTTGCTTTGTATCACACTTGAATCTAACAGGAAGAAATGTCCAAGAAGATGTATTGTCTAAGTTCAATGTTTTATCAAAACCAGATGAGCACACACAGCCCCAGGCCCTGGTCAAAAGCCAAAACACACAAGCAGGAAAATGCAAGTGGGTAAAATGTGACACTTGAATAAAAAAAAAGAGGTGGCTACCTTTGTGCCAAAAACAAGGGCATTTCCACCATGAGGGTGGTGTATCTGGAACACCTCTGCCTCTGAAACAGAACCCTGGAGTTGCTACAAACCCCCTTTCCATCAGGCTCTGCTGGGTGGAAATCCCAGCCCAGCCCACCTCTGGGTGATGCACCAGTGCCTTTGCTTTCACACATTCATTGCACAGAAACCTCTGCATGGGCTCACTCCCTGTGTGTGTGCCCAGAGAAAACCCTTCCATCACAGCTGTTTTTACACTCTTTGCTACTACTGAGAGGCTTTCTGAATGGTTTCCTTCATGCTATGGCCTTGGCCTTCAGTGAAGAACCTTGTCCAGTGTTCTTCTCAAAGACGTGGTGTTCTGGTGGAGAACAAACAAGACAGAAGTGCCAGTGCTTTAGCCCTGCCTTTCCCATGCCCACCCATGTCCCTCCACCTTCCCCTTGCTCCACTCTGTGCCTGTTTCAGCCTAAGTCTCCTTGGATTTTGCTGGAGCCAGCTTTGGAGTCATGGAGCTGTGGAGACGTGTTTAAGCTGGAATGGAGTGTCTTTGCTGATGTAAAGCCCCAGGTCCTTCTCCAGTTTCACTGGCTCCCAGCTGCCGAGGACAAGAGTTCAGTGGTGCTCCTGAGCCCAGGATTAACTCCCAGCACAGCCAACACAAAGTACCAGTTGGCTTGTGGACTTCACGTCCCTGCCACGTGCACTTAAGCAAAGATCCTCAACTCCCTGTGACAAGAACATGAGGGGAATATAAGGCACTAAACCATCATCAAGCTACGCTTGCACATTTTTTACGTGCTAAATCCTTGTTTTCAATTTGGTTCTAGCAAGAAGACATACACTGAGTGAGTTTGTCACATTCCTGGTGAAGCACAATCCACCACTGCCCATTGAAAGAGCTGCAGGGCAACAGGAAATGTCTCCAATGCCCCCACATTCCTCACTCCCAACACCACCCAGTGGTATCTGTGAAAGTAGGTACAATTTACACCATGAAATGAGTAGTAGAAGAAACACCCTGGCCTGGCCCCTGGTCATTTTAAGTTGGTTTGTCCACCCAGGGTTAAAGAGTCCATGGGAAAGGCACTGCCCCATCCACTGCCAGAGATGCAATGACCACAGTTCCCCCACCAGCATCTCCCTCCTCTCCCCATTGCTGAAAAGTAACATAACTGTTGGAAAGAGCTGCAAAGTAGTTTTTAAGGTTCATTAAAATGTTTCAAAAAAGTCACTTTGATTTAAAAACCCACCTTAATAAAGCCATATTTATAGTTTCTTTCCACAGTCTTCATCCATTTATACAGCTGCAGTTCCTCTCAAAGACAGTTCAAAGAAATGCAGCTCCAGGCACCCAGTCAGAGCCTAAAAATCCTCTGCTGAGTTGCCCAAGATTTCACTAATAAAATTTGTCTTCAGTGATATAATTTGAAAAGTCAAAACAGAAACTTGCTCACAATCTGCTGCAGAGGGTTTTTCAATCTGCAGCTCAGCTCCATGAAAAAAGGTGTTCCATGTGACCTCCAACTGCTGGAGGGAGATGAGGAAGGAAACACTGCAAGTAGGTGTTGAAACTTCTTAGAAATCTGACTGTACCTTGGGGTGTTTTCATCTGCTCAGAGAAACAGGCACTTCATTTCTGACCTGGGGATCAGAGGAGGTGCTCGATGACTTCTAGAACAGGTCACCCAGCAGCCACCTCCCTTCAAGGCCTCTTACAAAGGGCCATTCTCCAGGGTGAAGCTTTCACACAAGCCCCTTTTTCCCAATGAAAAGATATTGCAATCCCTTATTCCTGAGTTACAAGATACCCCAAGGAGAGGCAGCACCTGCAAGAGCACAACACACCAAGAGCTGCTCCCAAGATGCTGCTCCCGAGCGTGGCAGTGAGATCTGAGCCAGCTGCACATGAAAAAGCACAAATAAATATCCCACCAGTGCTTGGGGAGGGCCTTCCTGCTCCCTCTGCAAGCTACAGGTCAGAATCCAAGACTAGAAACACAGGACAAAGTTGGAATTGCTGAACTCGTCTAATAACCACAAGCAACAGGAGTTTTATGCTTTGCAAGGACTGTGCAATGTTAAAATCAGGGTAATATCAAAAGGTGCACAGAAAGACTAAAAGAAGATATTTGTTTTCCTACTTTGCTGCCCTTGAGCTACAGCAGAGTCAAAGGCTTTACAAGGTGGTTTTGGAAGGAAACAGAGATTGCACAGAAGCTGGGGAAGCAATCAGGCACTGCACAACCCCCTCAGGAACAGCTCCCCAGAACCCAGCACTGCCTTCAAACCAGCAAGTCCTCTCCAGTCCCAGCCTGAACCTGAACAGCCACACCAGCTCCCATCACACCACGGAGCCTTCATCCCACATGGCAGCCCAACCTTCCAGGCTTTTGGGACAGCAGCTCTCCTGCCATCAGTGAAGGTGCCAAGGGCAAGGACATTTGGGAGGGGTGACCCAACAAAGCATGGTTAAAATAAGGGGATTTCAAGGGAATGCTCAGCTGATCTCAGAAACACCAGCTGGGCAGCCCTGCATGGAGAGAACACAGAATCATAGAATGGATTGGGTTGGAAAAGACCTCCCAGATCATCAAGTCCAACCCTTGGGCCAACTCCAGTCCCATCACCAGATCATGGCACTCAGTGCCACGGCCAAGCTCAGCTGAAAAACCTCCAGGGATGGGGAATCCACCCCCTCTCTGGGCAGCCCATTCCAATCCCTGAGCACTCTCTCTGCAAAGAATTTGTTTCTCATCTCCAACTTCAATTTCCCCTGGCAGAGCTTGAGCCCCCCGTGCCCCCTTGTCCTATTGCTGAGTGCCTGGGAGAAGAGACCAACCCCCACCTGGCCACAACTTCCCTGATGTGGCAGTTCCAGACAGTGCTGAGGTCACCTCTCAGCCTCCTCTTCTCCAGCACAACCACCCCCAGCTCCCTCAGCCTCTGCCCATAAGACTTGTGCTCCAGTCCGTTCACAATCAGGCTGGAAAACAGAAGTTTGCAGCTGTAACTTTTCCTTCCATGAGACACTTTTTACCAAATCTATCAATGCAGCACTTCTTCAGGCTCTCCATTGTTCCCATATTAAAAAGGGAATTGTAAGGGCTGCAGGAACTGTCACTTCAGGCCCTGCTGAGGCTGTGGGTTTGTTCAATGCTCAGGGAGGGCCCTGCCCTGAGTGCCCCTCAGTGCTCACTGCTGGTAAATCAGGGAGCACCATTTCACTTTCAAAATCAATTAGTGCACAAGCAGGGTTGGTGTTACATTTGCTTTTTTTAAAAAAAAACAAGCTTCTTGCAGGGCCAAGAGATAACAGAGTCAAGTGTTATCAGTGAATGGAGGCAACCACATCAGTTTGAGGTTGCACTGTGAGATGCTGACTGAGAAATGCTGGGCCTGGACTGTGCAGGAACTGCCTGTAAGGCCAGCAAGGCTGATGAGAACAGCAGCACAGGGATATCTTCCACAGCCAGACTCCACATCCTCAAATTCTTTCATTTCAGTCCCTATGAAATTCCAGTGCTTTGCTGATAACATCTCGAAGGCAAACGTTACCACAGCACAATCTCCAAGGAAGCAAATTTCAAACTGGAAATGACCTCTGAAATATTTGCCTCCATCACTTCTGCCAAGAAACTTGGGGCAGTTTCATCTTTCAGCGCTGCTGATTCTCAGCTTGTCACAAGCAGCAAATGTGAGGTTGTTATTGGTAGCAGCAAGATTTTAAATTAGTGCCCAATAAGCTGTTTGTCCTTTGGTATTGAAGGAACTGGAAAGGAAAAAGAATATTAAAAAATGTAAACAAAAATAAAATTAAATTAATTGGAAAAGGGGCTTGGCTGATGTGCCTGGATTTAATCTGTAGCTCCTCAGAAATCACAAGCCAGTGGAAGATTAATTCAAAATCATGGGATGGGAATGCGCATGGAATTCTCATCTTCTTACAGGAGGGTAAATGGTGTGTTTTTAATCTCCCAAGCTTGGTTGATATTTTGGTTGTTCAGTGGCTGAAATCCCTGCCCAGCCACCTCCTGTGCACGTTTGGAAGGCACAGATTTCTTCCCTTCCATCAGCCTTTGTGGAAGACAAAGTGCCCTCAGCTCTCACTCACAGAGCAGTAGGAGAATCCTCCACGTCAACACCAACACTGTCTACGCTTTTCCAAAGAGAAGGAGCCCTTCCTGCTGCATCCCTGAACAAACCCCTGACTGACAGGGTACAATTCACTGGGGACACAGACAATTGCTGTCTTTTTCACATCCCTTGGAAACATGAATCCAACAACAGGTGTCCATGGAAAGTATTTCATTCTATAGCGAGCTACCAGTTTCCCTCATCATTTTCCAATTAACAAGTGATTATGATTAGCACTGGCCAGGGCATGGGCTGTTGTGGGCACACTGGGAACAATCTCAGGAGGAAAGTTGTACCATACAGCCACATGTCATACGAGCCCATCGACACAAACTTTAAAAACAATCATTATTAGGAGAATTTTGGTGACACAAACCAAGACAACTCCAAATCCAAACCACGAGACTCTGCCCACACTGTGATGGCTTTGCTGACCAAACCTGAGCATCCCTTCCGCAGAGAGCTTGGCCTTGCCTGTGCTGATCCAGCTGTTTGGTTCTGTGAATTGGAGCCTCAATGCGCAGACAAGAGACCCACGAGAGTTTGGAGTCACCAGTGCCCAAAGGGATTTTCTCCAGTAATCCCACTCAGCATTATGGAAGCTGAAGTGTGAATGATGAGCCTCTCACACCCCCCGGGGAGAGCTGAGTGTTAGCCTCAACACACCACTCAGGGGGCTCCATCTGTGGATCTTTAAAATACGATTAAGTACCTTAACTAGAGGAAACTGCTGTTTCTTTCTCACCTTTCAATGAATCTGAATAAAGGAAAGAGACGAAATGCCTGAAAACAATTAAATGATCCATCAAAAGGATCTGGAAACATCATCCTGAGTTTCACCAAGATCCTTGCAACCTGCATGGCTGGCAGCAAATTTTATATCCTCTCTTTCACATCTTAACCTGAAAGGCCAAGAGGAAAAGGTCACACCTCTGGATAAAACCACACAAAAGGTCAGCAGAGATTTTGACTTGTCAAAGTAGAATCAGGTCAGTTGACAGCAGGCAGAGTCCAACCCTGTTACCATCAGCCCAACAGACAAATCTCTGCTTGTAAACACCTGATTCTATATTAACTGACTTAATGATGTCATAGCCAGTAACTCTTCCTGACTTTCAGTTATTTCCCCATGTTTTTCACAGGACATAAATTGCAGATTTTGATAACCAGCAGTGGTAACTCCACGGTGTTTCCCCTGTTCTTTTCACTGTGGCTACATCCAAAATGCCCATCAGTCAAACCCCTGCAGAGGTTAAATACTGTGAGTTGCCAGTGCCTACAGCCCTGTTTGCCTTGGGACACTCCTGCATGTGCAGTTCCTGTCTCACATTCAAGGCTGACAAATTGCAGCACAAAGTTCATAGCAAGTTCTGCTGAGGGTTCCCATGCAAAGAATGGGAAAGATGGAGCTCAAAACCTGCTTTCAGATTTTTTTAGCTGGTGTTGAAGGGCAAATCTCTGTAAGCACCATCAAGTCCAGAGGGAAAGGTGACCAACAGCTCAACTTCTCAAAAAAGTCACCAGTTCTGTCCCTCTGGCTCAGTTCTCAGGGAAACATCCAGCTCAAAGGAGCAAGTTGCTTGAATTTCTCTCTCCCACGGCTTACTTTAACTAAGTACTACTTAATGCAATGTGATGTTTTCATCATTGTGTTCTAGAGAAAGTCAAGCAGCTCTGAGACACTGTTCTCATGGCAGAGTTCCTTGGCTCCCTTACATCTGCTGCACATGTCACCGTGCAGATGTAACACACGGGTCACTCCAGCTGTGGAACGGGCCTGGCTCCCCGAGTCAGCACAACGGTGCAGCCATGGAGTCAGTGTGAGGAGAGAGGTGGGGCTGCTGCCTCCAGCCCTGGGCTCTCCCACTGGATCTGCTGCCTCCAGCCCTTGGCATTCCCCCTGGGGCTGCTGCCTCCAGCCCTGGGCTCTCCCTCTGCAGCTGCTGCCTCCAGCCCTTGGGCTCTGCCACTGGGGCTTCTGCCTCCAGCCCTTGGCATTCCCACTGGAGCTGCTGCCTCCAGCCCTGGGCTGTCCCACTGGATCTGCTGCCTCGAGCTCTGGGCTCTCCCACTGGAGCTGCTGCCTCCAGCCCTGGGCTGTCCCACTGGATCTGCTACTCTCATCCCTGGCCTCTCCCACTGGATCTGCTGCCTCCAGCCCTGGGCCCTCCCACTGGAACATCAACAGAGGAGGCACTTTTTGAAGAGAAGAAGAGATAAGAAGGAAAAGCAACAGAAAATCATGCAGAAGAGTTTGCATTTCTTAGTTTGAACTCATCACCTACTTGCCTCAGCCACAGAAATTATTTCAGAAATATTGTGATGAGCTGGAGTTGCAGAGTGTTCTGCTCTTACACTTTGACCTTATGAAGGTGAGAAGGAGGCAGAGCAATGGTGTGGCCTCTGCCAGTCCCACCAGCACCTGCTTTTGGTGCCGTATTCCCTTCCTGTGCCTGCCTCCTTTCCTAACTAAAGAGTCTGCAGCACGTAGCATTAATTCCTGTGACAGGAAGGAGAAGTTAATGCTGAATCTGGAAAAGCCAGGGAAGTATCCAGAGATTTCCAACAGCTGACGGCTGCTCTGGAGGAAAATCCAGCTGCTCCTTTCCATGCAGTGACCTGTTGAAGTTGGAACAGCAAATTTCCAACGCAATCCGTGGCCATGCCTGGAACAATGAAGTGTAAATAAATTAAGTTCTTATCTCAGAAAAGCTTATGAGTGTCTCACTCTGTGTGCAAGCTTTTCAGGCAATGGGGAAGAGGGAGAAAGTCTTCCAAAATCTCTGCACTAAAACAGTTTATACTTCTTGCAGCCAGAGAAAGGGAAAAAGGAAAGAGCAGCCCTTTGAGGGACAGAACAAGCAATGCTGTCCATAGGGGAGCAGGAGAAGTTGTTCCAGGTTCTGGCATTCCCCCTTCATTAAGGGGACAACAGAGCAGTCATGACATGAAACAAATGTCTCCTGAATTCAATCATTTCCCACAGGGAGTAAAAGTTCATCACAAATCCTAAAGACCAGGCAACTGCATTTAAAAGTAATGATGCAAACCATTCTTGAAAAATAAAAACTAGATCATTGCCTGTCCTTAGACTTTGATATTAAGACCATTGTTTCAGTTTGACCTCTATGTCACCTAAGATAGAAAAAATAATCCTCACTATCATAAAACAATACTGAGAGACAGTTGTACATTTATCTTTCAGTTTTATGAAAATATTTCTCCCAAGAATTCTGTTAAATCTCTAGTGCTTTCTTAACTATCCAGAGGTTCTCAGCAAAAAGAAAGACCCAAACTTGCAATCCAAAATTCCTAATTCTGGAGTGAGTTTCCATATGAAAACTACTGAGACTTTGGTCAGGGGAAAAAACAAAGGCAATTCAGTAACTTTTGAATTTAGACTAAATGTCAGCTCTCTCCCTTAAAAACGTCAAAGGCAAATGTTCAAACATCCTCCCTAACACTAATTTTATTAATACTGTCAGCAATTCTCCGTATCTCAATCTAAGACAGTGAGTCAGGCAGCAAATCAATCCAATTGCCAACTCTCCAGAGGGAAAGAAACAACAGAGGAATCGAGCCAAGGAGATTGCTGATAATGGCTATTTAGTCTTTATGTGGGACAAATACTTTGCTACTTCCTCACACTCCTCCTGCTCTGTTACTCTGGGGGCACTCCCTGAGCTGTGGTTAAATGCCTAAATATAGCCATGGATTACCCTGCCAGGGTTCTTATGTGGGAAGAATTCCTGACTTCCACTTCCCGAGTGGATTCACAGCTGACTCACAGGGCGTCTCACCAAGGTTTGGGGGTTGTGGTTGGTTTTCCAGGGTGGGACAAGTGACACTGAGTGGAGAGCAAACCCCCAGCTGGGCCTCATGAGCTCTCCTGTCCTGCAGCACACCTGGCTGGGCTCACCTGCAGGTCCCACCAGCCTTTGCATTCCACACACCTCCAAATCCAACCACTTCTGGGCAGAGTGACACTGAGGACCTTCACAGCTGAGAACTCGGGGTTCACTTGTTGAACAAGCTGCTGAAACAATTTGGTTGTGCAAACTGGTTTACTCCTTGGGTTTTGCTGGTAAAAAATAACCAGGCAGTGGGGCTGATGTCCTGGATAAGGAGAACATGCTCAGCACCCCAGGGCCTTCAGAGCCATCCCTGACAGTCTGAATTTTACCAGCTTGGCAGGACATGATGGCATATCCTGGCACATCATAGAATCAGTTGGGTTGGAAGAGACCTCTGAGATCAGAGTGCTCAGGCATTGGAATGGGCTGCCCAGAGAGGGGGTGGATTCCCCATCCCTGAAGGGTTTTAACCTGAGCTTGGCCGTGGCACTGAGTGCCATGATCTGGTAAAGGGACTGGAGTTGGCCCAAGGGTTGGACTTGATGATCTCGGAGGGCTTTTCCAACCCAACTGATTCTGTGATTCTGTGATTCTATGATCATCAAGTCCAACCCTTAATCCAACCCCACATCCCATTCCTCCCACACAGAGATATTCCCTCTGAAGCACCACTGTGTGCAGGACAGCAGTGTTGGATTTACCTGCCCTAGTTTAGGCACCTGAAAGTGAGACACTGAAGTCCAAGCTGGTCACTGTGGTGTCTCCTCATGCTCAAAGGCAGAGTGAGTGACTCACCTCACTCTGTGATGGACCTCCAAGACAGTTCATTGGATCTGGAGAAACTTGTTTCTGCATTGAGTGTATGAGCAGCTTTCAGCTTTCCACCCAAGTTGCTCGCAGCCATGTCAACTTTTCCTTTTTATGTTCTTTGCTATGAACTTTTATTCATACCTCCAACACACAAAAGATTTTCAGCTCGTAAAAGGAACAGGCAGAGGAGGTTTCCAGTGCAGCATTAATGAAAAAGGCAATGCAAAGAGTTTGAGACCTGCTGGGCACCGAATGGCCAATAAACACAGTTGCATTTTCTTGCCAGCATTATTTTTCCTGCTTGGTTATGTTGAAGTTAAGGGAGCAATGAGAAGCTTCTGCACTTGCCTGCATGTCGAGGCTTTATTTCCTTGCCATGTCGAGGCTTTATTTCCTTGCCATGCAGGGGTTTTATTTCCTTGCCATGTGGGAATGGGGCTCATGTTTGATTTGCACTGACCCTTCTTCCCACACAATGCAGATCTCTATCACCTTGGCCATGGGCCACATGCTGAGGTTGAAACCTGGTCCCTCAGGTGCTCCTTGGGGAACATGCACATGGAAACCAATGGGACAAACCCACAGCTGTCAGCTCCCAGTTTGCCTGAGCCAGAGAGAGATTCAAAGAGAAATGTCAGCTTCTAAATATAAATTAATGGTTGGGGTTTTTTCCTTCTTCCTTATGGATTTTTAAGATGTAGAAGTGAGGGAAAGGTGAAAAGTCATTCTTCTCGATGGGACAAACCTTAGATCGCTCAAGATGTCTGAAAATTCTGGTCCAGTTCCTTTGTGCCTTCAGCTGTTCTCAGGCAGGACTGGGCACTCTTTCAAAGGGAAATTGCACAGAGAGTAAAGCAAATGCTCCCTGGCACGAAAGATCAAGTCATCTGTTAAAAGTATTTGGATTTCTTTGGGAAAGTTAAAATGTTTTACACCACTTATTGTGTTCGAGCACTACAGCAAAAAGAATCCAGTAAGCCCAAAGACAAAGAGCAGAATTAAGAGGTGGGATATCCTCTGCTTCCCTGCCTTATTTCTCAGCTGGGCTTTCTCTTGCCACACTTGGGGTCACTTCAATCAGTGTCCTTAAGATCCTTTTTTCCAGTTTCTCAGTTTCCCTGAGCAGGAGGGAAATCCACATTGAGAGGCTGAGTTTCTGGTGATGTTCAAGTTCATGTAATAAGGTAAAAAGCACAAGGTTTTATGATGTGTCAGTCACAAACACACCATCCAAAGGACAAAATTCTGTTAATTATCCATTTATCAAGGTAATTCCAATGTTTCTGGTTATGTGAGCCACAGTATTTTGAGACCACTTACAGAGTGTTCCAGTGAGTGGTGAACATGCTCAAGAATTTCTGGAGGACAATGTGATTCTGTGAGTCTGGGCAGAGGGAGAGTAGGATGCTTATCCTTAAAAAGGGAAGCCAGAAGCCAGAAATAACCAGAAAAAAATGAAGCAGTAAATAATTAGACTATTTATAAGCACCTGCAAGATAACAATCAAATCACTCTACAGGCCACATACATCTGTCAAGAACAAATCATGTCAAACTAATCTAATTTCCTTCTGTGATGAAATACCAGGCCCCTGGAGAACAGAGTCAAAATAGTTTGCAGAGATCTTGATTTTGGTATGGCTTCAGTCTTATTTCTTTTGTGACATTTTCATAAGGCAACTAAGGCTGCAGAGTTTGCACAAGTCTGCTGAGTGGCACATTGGTAAATCTGTCACAGAATCACAGAGCAGCTGTCAGAGTTTCCCTGTCAAAGTGAAAAGGTGGTACTGGATGAGGCTCCCTGGGGCTGCACCTCAGTTCAGGTTCTCCTCTGTGCTTTAACAACAGTGAAAAGACACAGCAGAAAACTTACACCAAGAGAAAAACAGAACAGCATGGTTATTGTCATGATCAAGGTGAGCCCAGCCTGGGCTGGATGATGGACACACAGACAGCAGAAATGAGGGCTCTGCTGTCCTCAGCACAGAGAAACCCCAGCATGGGTAAAGCCTCAGCTGCACCAGCTTAGATACTTTGCTCCAGAATAACAATCACAGAATAACAGACAATTCTGAGCTGGAAGGGACTCACAAGGACCATCAAGTCCAACTCTTAAGTCGTTGGCCCACACAGGGGATTGAACCCATGACCTTGGCATTATTACATCCAAGTTTTAACCAACTGAGCCATGTAAAACTGATCCTCTCTGGCTTTGTGTGAACCAGACATCACTTCAGTTTAGCACAGAGTGGAGATGTCACTGCAGCAACAGCAAGCACAGCAAAGGGCAGTTGTCAGACCACAGCTCAGGGACCTCAGCAGTGCTGGGCAGTTTGTCCTTAAACCTACTGATGTGTTTGTCCCTGAGTTCTCCTGCAATCCTTTCTTGTCAACCCTCAGCTACTTCCTGTCCTTCTGTGCTGCCCTCGGAGTGCAGAAGTGCTTGTGGAGTGGAACAGGAGTGCTGGGTGCCACAGGCTGGAGTGTCCCCAGGAAGGCTGGAGGAGCAGGGGCAGCACATCCCAAAGGAAGCCCCAGCAGTGCAGAACTTCCTCACAGCTCCCGGCCTCCCTCTGGAATGTGTTTAATTTAAAAGAGTAAAAGAGGCAAAGAAGTGGGAGCAGAGGGAGAAGAAAGGAAGAAAGAGTCCAGGCCTAAGATTTATGGAGAGCCAGGTCAGTGGGAAGAGGGAATTAATAACTAAGGGTCACAGGGGGTTGTGTGTGGATGATGGTAACTGGGCTCCTCTTGCAGAGTCACAAGATGTAACAGGGGATGAACACGAAGCAGCCAAGCCGAGTGTGTGGCTGGAGCCACAGCTGCTGCTCACTGCATAGTGAGCAGATAGTCCTCCTCCCTGTTTCTTAGCCCAGAAAGTGATGATTTTGAGGTTGTTCAGGACTTGGGGTACAATTGCTTCTTCCAGTATTTTCCAGAGGCAGATCTGGGAAGAAGCAGAGACCACCCCTAGTTCCACATGCATTAGTTGCTTAAGTGATCACAACTGAAGCAACAACAAAGAGCTGCCAGTTACACAATGATACGCACTAATAGCAGGAAAGGAAAACATAAACCATTCGTATCACCTTTATATCCACATTCCCAAATCTTCATCTCAAACAGGAACAAGAGCCAGGATGAACCTCCACCTCCTGTTAGGGCAGTAGTTTGGGCTAAATAAACAGGGTGATGCCTCCCATGGATGCAGCTCCAGCCCTGACCAGAACTGGTCCATCACCTGCAGTATCAGAGCTCTGCACTTTGGAGCTCAGTCTGCAGGCATTCACTTCTGTCAGAGACAAGGCAAGGGCTAGAGGGGTATTTGATCTGATCCAGTGTGACCAGTGATCCCTATGTCCTCATTCTCCATCTGCTTCCCTCAGCTTCCAAGATAAGGGGAGTTGACAAGGAATTTCTGTTCTATATCACAAAGTTACAAAGAACAGAAATGTTTGACATGGTCCAACCTGGATTCTCTTATGGAAATCACAGCATGGGAGTTGACAGCATCAAGAGAAAGGAGAGAGGGATATGGTGAGTCCTCATCTCATCAAAAAGCAACCTCTGCCCCTCACCACCAACCTCTTGGACCCTGATAGAAGAGCTGCTACAACACACAGCTTTGCAGGAGGCAGCTGCAAAGCATTTTGCAGCAAGCAAATCCCATTTTAATTCTATCATGATTTTCCTGCTCTTTGGGATAAAGAAGACAGACAGAGGGATCAAGGAAAGAGTACCTGGAAAGTGTCTGCTCTAGCAGGAATAAGCCTCTCTGCTTTTTCCAGCCCATAATGGTGGGGGCTGAGTGCCAAGTGGCACCGTGTCAAAGCCTCATCGTAGGCACCTGGTGGAAGCTCCTCAAGCAACTGCTGCAGGAGGATGAGCTGGAAGGCCATAAGGGATTGGGCCTGTGGCCAAGCCTTAACATCCCAGTGCTTCCTTTGATCTGTTCAGACAGTGCTTTCTAGACAGCAGATGATGCTGGAACAGACCCCTCTGCCTATGCACAAAGTGACCCAATCTCAAAATTTATACAGAACATCCTGCAGGGTTCAGACTGAGGGGGAGACACGCAGGATTTAGGATCCAACAGAAAAAACTTGCTGTCAGGCTGAGGGATGGACCTGCTCAGGAAGGAAATGTGGAAACACCGCAGACAGGAGTTTCCAGGGGGAGAACAGTGCCTGGAGAGGCAGAGGCTGCTCTCAGTGGAGAGGGACAGGATCTCCTGAGCAAAGGGAGGGCAACTGCAGCAGGAGGGTCAGAACAGCCCCTGTGTGAGCAGTTTAGATCAGACACTGCTGGCTGAAATCTCTCAACTGCTGCAGAGAGTCTGACTCAGGCACATAATTCTGAACAGTGCTGAGAGCAAGGAAACTGCAGTTTAACTGAATAAAACAGTCTGTGGACATCCCAAAGTGCACCCAAACAACACACACTCCCTGCAACACCTCCTGTTCCAGCAGGGCTGCAGCCCCAGCTGCAGAATCGGGAGGGACAGACACATGTAGGCTCACCTGATATACAAATAAGCTTTTTAACAAGAGTTTGAACACAGATTGCATTTAAAGGAAGACACCAGCAACAACCTCTGAGTCCAGGGCTGACTCTTACTGCTGGGCTGCAACACAGCACTGTTGTGGAGCCTTGCTGCGTCCCAGATTGCCTCAGAAAAGGAAAGTGAAGCAGCAACAGTGATGTCTCAGCATTCCCAGAGAGAGACAGCCAAGGACTCTGCTGACTGAAGTTGCAGTCACAATTATTTTGGATACTGGTGGCACCCTCTCCTTGTAACATGCCACGATGGGAAGTGGAGCAGGAGGATCTGGAGCAGGGCTCACACTCAGGGCTCCCACCTCCCATGCTGGAGCTCTGGTCCCACCAGGCAGCAGCAGCAGCACCCAGCTCAGCTCAGTTTAGTCATTAGTGAGATGCTGATTAATGAGCTTCACTGAGGGTGGCAGCAAATCCTCTGTACGAGGCCAGAGCTGGAAACAAACACTCAGCTCTTCCCATGAGAGAACTACACCTACATGTGTCCAGCAGCAGCAGCTCAAACCAGGCACTCAGGGGCTGGAGAATATAACTGTGACCCGGCTAAAAGCAGGCTGGGAATTTCAAAACAAAGGTCCCTACAGGAAGATTCCTTGTGCACTTCCTGAAGTTCCAGGTAGTAGCAGTGGAGCCAACTACAAGCCAAGGACAAGCCCTGGCTGCTGCAGAGAACAAGGCTTTCAAAGGCATCAGTAGCTCTAACAACTTCTGAATGACCCCATGAGTTATTAGGCTAATCCATGCTCTTTCCTAAACTGGTAAGAAAAAGAAATGAAGCCCAACAAAAAATTCTTGGAAGTTTGTTCAAGGGAAAACACATTACACTTTGCTGCAGGTAAGGGATTATCAGTCTTTCTGGGAGACCTTGTGGGATTTCCAGAAAATTTTACTGTAGCAGCAAGAAATGATCCAGTTTCAGTAGGAAAGGCTACAGGGAAGGTTGATCCTCCATGTGTTTAGTCTTCAAAGGTTCAGTAATTTCAGCCACTTGGCCAGGCTTCCCTGCTCATGTTGTTTATCTTAAATGATTGTTTGGAGAGGCATCCAAAACAAAAAAATCAGGAGCAGAGAGAGTGGGTCCAGCATAGGCTGTTTCAAAAAGGCTTCTTGTTCTCCCTGAGCAAACTGTAAATTTACTCCTCCTTCAGAACTGCTTTTTGACAGGACTCTGGTTCAGGGTGGGCTTCTTGGGGCTGCAGGGCTCAGCACATCAGTCAGGGACTCCTCGCCTTCAGCAAACAGATTTTTCTCTTCCTTTTCCCCCCTCCCTGTTCCTTTGTGCTCTGTTAGTGCTTTCCAGAGGAGCAGCAATCCACTCAAGGGTAACATGTAGTGCCCTTGATGAATGACAGAGCTGGGGAGCAGCTTCAGCAGACTTGCAAAGTGGAACTTAATCCAACACTGTCTCAAATTATTGAATAAATGAGGCAGCCTGGGAAAGAAACCAGCACCGTGGATGGGCTTAGCTCACAAAGACCATTTTTTCCCTCACTGCCCAGGAGTCAAAACTCTTGGAGCTGCTTTGGAAGTCCTGGCTGGTGTCTGGAGTGTTCTGGGCTCGCCCACGGTCTGTGCCAGCCCCCAGAAGTGATTGCTGACATTAGATGAAATTAAAAATATAAACTGTGTTCCCAGCAGCATTGAAAGATCATTAGTTAGACATCAGCTCGTTTCTTTGAAACATTAATAGTTGTATTTCTTTGGAAAGCTCCAGATTCAGGGATTTGTAAAGGAAACAGGGTTTTGTTTCATGGAAGTCAGCATGTATATTTATGCTGCTTTTGAATGTGCTTTGCCAGACAGACTAATGTGGAATTTGGGGCTCTTTTAACATGACAATGAAATGAAGCAACAAGGATTCCCATTCCACGTTCACTGGTATGATCTGTTGGACAGGAACGCTCAAATACCAGTCAGTACACCTGACCTGCAGCTCAGTGACTGTCACAGGAGGCCTCTCCCTGCAGGGGGATCCATCCCCATCCCTGGATCATAAAATCATAGAATCACAGAATCATAGAATCGATTGGGTTGGAAAAGCCCTCCGAGATCATCAAGTCCAACCCTTGGGCCAACTCCAGTCCCTTTACCAGATCATGGCACTCAGTGCCACGGCCAAGCTCAGCTTAAAAACCTCCAGGGATGGGGAATCCACCCCCTCTCTGGGCAGCCCATTCCAATCCCTGAGCACTCTCTCTGCAAAGAATGTTTTTCTGCTCTCCAACTTCAATTTGCCCTGGCAGAGCTTGAGCCCCCCGTGCCCTCTTGTCCTATTGCTGAGTGCCTGGGAGAAGAGACCAACCCCCACCTGGCCACAACTTCCCTGATGTGGCAGTTCCAGACAGTGCTGAGGTCACCTCTCAGCCTCCTCTTCTCCAGCACAAACACCCCCAGCTCCCTCAGCCTCTCCCCACAGCACTTGTGCTCCACTCCCTTCTCCAGCCTCGTTGCTCTTCTCTGGACTCTACAGCTCCAGCCAGGTTCTCCAGCTGGGAGCTGGGCTGCACATCCCACACCTGCAAGGCCATTTCCAGGAGGAAAAGTATTTCCTTGGGCCTCCTGTGCCATCCCTGCCTGAGCTGTTTCGTTATTCCTCTCACCTCTCATCCCAGGAGGCTGTTCCCTGGGTTTGGAGGGAACTCTCCTGCATCCCAACTGAGCACAGCAAGATCAGGATGAAGGACCAGAAGTGCCCCAAGCTTTTCTCTTCCCCCACCGCCTTTCACCAAGGTAGCTCAGCAGGGGCCTGGGGCCATATTACAGTGAGGACACACAAAAAAAATACAAAACCAGAAGAAATAAGGAAACAAAACACAGAAAACAATGCAAAAAAAAAGGAGAAAAAATACAAAGAGCATCTTGCATTTGTTGATCTTCCCTCAAGTTCGCTGACTTCAGAGTTTCCTGCATGTAGGCTGAGAAATAACACAACTTTTGTGATTTATCTCAGTCACTCAGCATAGGGCCTCTGTTCTCAGCTTATACTTCCAATCTGTTCTGCAACATATCCCACATGAGTCAGCTGTGCACGGGCAGCAGGCACTTCCCTGGAGAGCCTGTGTGTGTGTTTTGGGCCGAGAGTCACCAGGATATTTGAATAACTTGGTACGTATGCACAAACATCAGTAATTCTAGTGTAGCCATAAAAACTACACGGCATGGAAATACACAGAAAATGAAAATTGGTACCTCAGGCAGCCATAAAACTTTGAACTAGGCACGAGTTTGACTTTAGGAGACCAAAGATATCTTTAAAAAAACCCCATTAGCTTGCTGGAATAAACTTTGCTACTAACCACAAGGGAATGTTCCAGCTCAGAACTTACCCCATGGTTTTTATTTTAATGCTGAGTTAGACCAGGTAGAACCTGCCCTAAATTATTGAAGAACTGCTCACCAAGTGCTACTATACTGGTTTCCTATCATTTCTTTTTCCACTTTTATCTTTTTCCCCTTTCTTTTCGCATAACATTTCCTGGCTATGCAGTCTGTGCTGCCTGAACATCAACAAGGTCCTTTTGCTCAGACAATTTCTCTGCACTCTTAAACCCAGCACATTTTAGAGAAGCATCAAAGCTGTTACTTCAGAGCTGAAACTCTACATTTCAGCTGCTTCTTTATTCAACCCCAGCTGCTGGAGCACATCCCTTTCTTCACAAGCCAAATTAAAACCCCAAAAAGAGCAATTTTAATGCTGGTCAGATGGGCTGGGGCTTTGTGTAAAGACCTTCCTCTTGCTGGGTTGCCCCAATGTCTTTGAAAACAAGACTGCAGAAGGAAAACATCTTTGCAGGCTTCAGTCTTTAAGTGGCATCTCTCAGTAAAGCCTAATCCAAACCTATCCCAGCACAGCTGGGACCCTCAGCCCAGTCCAAGCTGGAGGTGGCCATGGCCCATTTAGAGAGATTTCAAAGTCTGACTCCATCCTCCCCCGCTTTGGTTCCCCAGTCACACACTGAAAGAACGTGAGACTGATGGTGACTTCGAAGCTTTATAAATTCAGGGTCACACTCACCACTTGGAAGTGCCAACTCAGAGACCCTACTCAGAAATTCCTTTGCTAAAAGGAACCGTGGGGGCAGCTGGGGATGGGCAGCATTTCATCTCAGGAGAGTGTCTGGCTAAGACCAACATCAAAGCTCCCCATTTGGCCAAAAGCACTGGGGAGACTCAGTCACTGCAAAAATAAAGATTAAAATCTCAGATTTAATCTTGAGGTGAGAAATGAAGCCTCGGCACGGCACAGTCAGGGATCCAGACTCGAGCTGTCTCCAGCCCAGCCTGTCTCTCCCTGGTGTGGCTGACAGGAACCTTCCCCTGTCCCAGGGCTGGGAATGCTGCCTGTGCCAGGCAGGGGCCCAGGCTCTGGTTTGCCTTCACACCCCTCCAACTTCCCTTGCAGACCCAAAACTCAGTAAGCCCAGTGCTGGCCAATGCAGGAATGCCAGGGAGGGGCTTCCACACCTGATTTCACAGGTTTCACTGATTTCACCCTTTATCAGTTCCCAAGAGGAGGAAAGTCCCTCAGCAGATCTCACTGCCTGTTTTCAAAAGTTTTCTGTCCTACTTTCCACTTCTGGCTACTGTAGGAAGAAGCTCCCTAAGGAAAGCTCTACACCACGTTGCTCCTGAGCACCTTCCTCCTTGCCCAGGCATGGGAAAGGGCTTTCTCCAAAGCAGATTTTCCTCTGCTCTACCACAAGATCTTTCTGTGCCACCGGTTTTGCAGCCACAGAACAGGAAGAGCAATGCCATCCTCTGCAGTAAAGCAAAGCATTCATGCAAAACACGAGGTATGAATGGGGTATTTTTAGTCTAACTCAGACCTGCTGACAAACACAGCACTCTGAGCATGATGGATGCATGGTGGGCTGTGTGGTGCAGACATTCCCCAGCAAGCCACTTGCAAAGTCCACAGGCCCATCTGCGTTTAATTTGATGCTTACACTTTATCCAAGGCTATTTATACATCGTGGCATTCTTAACCTCAGTGGCTTTGCAGCTCCCCACATCTTTCAATCCTGTAATTGAAATGATGGAATGGTCCCTGGTGCAATTATTTCATGGTGCCATTATCAAGACTGCACAATGCAGGTACCTGATGCTGGTGAAGCTTTGGAAAGAGACCTGTGAGCACCAGGACACGTCAGTGCTCCAACCAAAGTCATCTTCTGTTGCCATTCACACCCTGACTGACACTTGCAGGGAGCCATGAATGAAGAACACAACACACTGGATTCAATTAACCAGGCAAAGGCTTTCCAATGCTGACAGCCCGATGATGATAATGAAGTTTAGTTACTCATTGCACTGTGAAACACAAAACATCCCAACCTGGAGGAGGGAAAGGATAATGTTTGTCTAATTTTATCACGTTTCCAACTGACAAAATAACTTAGGCTTGTAGAAACAAAAAGGAAGTGAAACTTTAATCCTCTCTCCTTTCCTGCTCAGTGAAACGTTTTTAAAGCATATATTTGCATTCTGGACCACGGGTTCCTGATCCTCCTAAAGGCTGCTGTGTGTTAGTGGTTTCACACACTGCCCCAGTCCTATTCCAAGAGATTCCAACCATAAGGCAAGAAGAAATGGGCGTTTGGGAGGAAGGGAGATGCAGGAAATACTCTTGAAAGCAAGGGAGACTGAGATTTTATCCCACTTCATAATGTAGCAGAAAAAGGAATTAAACACACTGACCACATAATCAAGAGGAGTTAAAAACCCCACCTCTTAAGCAAGAGCATTTGTATCACATAACCCTGGGAAACAGCCACATGTCTGTGTTTGGTCTGGTCTCCCTGGGTTGCCTGTGATCAATGGACAGAGGAGTGAAATCACCTTCTGGATCTTTATCAGCTCCTGTTCTGGACAGACCCTCGGGGAATCCTTTCCTCCAGCTCTGATTAGGAAAGGAGCCTTGCTGGACAAGGCTCAGCTTTCACAAACGCTGAAAAGAGGGGCTGTGAGTCCCTGGTGCACAGAGGCTGAAGGGCCGGGGCAGCCCCCCCAGTGCTTCCACCAGGGCAGCACTGCCCACTCGTGTTTGACCTGCTGGGGTTTGAGTACACCCTTTAGCCTGAGGACCCCAGAGTGCCAGCAAGGTGAGCTCGAAGCTGGCAATGAGTGCCACCAGCATGGGCAATGTCACAGCTCACTCAGCACAAATGCCACTCATTTCCAGGGTTCAGCACACTTGAGACTGCTCAGAGATTTGAGCCCCTTGACCCTTTCATAAGGGCAACACTGCCCTGCAAAGAAGGATCCCTGCAGACAAGGACCATTCCTGGATTTCCTACAACATCTTCTGTCCTTCATGTAGAGAACTCAAGGAATCTTTTCTTGTTTGTAGCAGTTTTTTAGGGTTTGAATTCCTGTAAGCTAAAACCAGTATTACTGCCCTTTTATCAGCTACACCAAAAGGAAAGGGAGGAACCTCAGCCTGGGTGAAAGCAATGAGATTGTCCCCAAACACACACACTGGAGCCAAGGGACTAAACTCTTTAAACTTCTGTGTCAAAGTTTGCAGGGAGCCTACCATGATCTGCATAGGACCTCCAGGATAACTGAGCTGGTGTCTTCAAACCACTGCAGAGAAGCTGTACTCCCATCCATCAGCTGGGGTTTTCCACTGGAGTGTTTTTGGTTAATTTATGATGAGCATCTGCCACTCACTGACATGTGTGGTGCCAACCTTGCCATATGTGGTGGCTAAATGAAGTCAGACCCAAAACTGGGAACTGCATGTCCAAACAGAGCAGGAATATTCCACAGCCACACGAGATGGGAGATCTCCCCCATCTTCAGCATCACAGACCAAAGAATGTCACAGAGGATCATTTAGGAGGCACAAAGCAAAGCCTGAGTCCAACCACTGGCTCTTCTGAGTCCCCACAGAGCAGCCTAACCCAAAAGGTTAAACCAGACAGTGGGTTCATTTTAACCTCTGCAGAAAGTCAGAAATTATCTACCTACAAACAAGCAATGCAAGCTCAAAGGCATAAAGCAGCTTAAAATCTACTGCAGCCTCCAGCAGTCCTGGACTCTCCTGGCTGACCCCCACAGTGGCCTCACCTAGGAGAACAAACACAGCCAATTGCATGGGAAAAGGGCCACAGCCTGTGCTGCAGCCTCTTGCTCTGCCAGACAGTGGTCAGAGGAAATTACAAGAGCTTAAATGAGTAACTAACCCCCAAGTCTCCAAGCCCACTGTGGTCAGAACGGAAATTTTCATGAGCCTGCAGAGGGTGGGGAGTGAGGATTCGCAATGGGCTGCAATAACACATGAGGGAAGAGATGAAATTCAAACCTGATCTCAATCAAGGTACGTATCGTCCAGAAAATGCCACTAGGACCTTCTCCAGAAATGAACAGCAACAGGGAAGAACTAGGAGTGGAACATTATTAAATCATTTCTGGCAGCATTTTGGAGAGAATTACTTGAATGTTGGCACTTCTAGACCTCTGCTCACGATTCTGGTAGAGGTTTTTGGAGCCCATGGGCTCTATCTGGAACTTATTGCTTATGTTGTCTGATGTTTCCTCCATCAGCCAGCCAGCTGGAAGGTGGGCACATACACCCACACTCTTAATCTGAAGTGGCTGTACCTTCCTGTTGAAATATTTGCCTAAACTTCTCACTCTGCAAGAGCAAGTCTTGTTAGAGGGATTTGTACAGTTTCCGCTGCTCCCACTTCTTATCAATGGGACAAAGCACTTCATGAATGTTGGTAGCTGAACTAAAATCTAATCAACTTCCCTCCCATGTTAATGTTGATCTGACTTCCGAACTCTTCAAGGGTCTGTAATAAGTACAAAGCAGAAAGAAAAAACTTAATAAAACCCCTCAACTCTGTCTCTGAGAAGCCACACGCAGCTTTCCTTTGCAGTGTGACCGTGATGAGGCACCTCAACAGGCGGAGCTACAAACCCAGGTGCACTGGAAACTCCTGCAGTCAAGCCCTGCTGCAGAGAAGGTGTCACTCCCAACACCCCCAGGAATCAGCCCTGTGTGCTGCTTGTCCTACCCCTCCAGTGCAGGTGCCTCAGGACACGTTCAAACAAACCCTCCATAGGAGACAAATGTGTTGGAGGGAAGAGGACTGTCTAGACAAGGGAATTGTAAGGAAAAAGAGTGACAGGACTGGGATTGCTACACCAAAAAACACTGACCTTTCCCAACCTATAAACCTCATCCCAAATCCTTCCCATGGTTGAAGGCAGCAAGTCACCAGCCACAACCCCAGCGAGAGCCAGAGGGAGGAGGAGGTGCTGCAGGGGCAGAGCACAAGCTGGAGATGACAGTCATCTCCCACACGGCCTCGGTGGGGCTGGGCACGTGCGTGGGTGGGTCCCAGGTCAACACGATGACATCAACTTGTTCCCCAGCCCCTGCTGGCTCCGTTCCGTGCAGCTGGAGCTGGGGCTGGCCAGCGGCTCCCTCCAGGCACACTCCCCTGCCACCCTGTTCGGGCCAACGTGGGCTGGGATAGCACAAGTGGGCTGGGATGGCACAAACGTCTGGGATGGCACGAGTGGGCTGGGATGGCATGAGTGGGCTGGGATGGCACAAATGTCTGGGATGGCATGAGTGGGCTGGGATGGCACAAATGTCTGGGTTGGCACGAGTGGGCTGGGATGGCACATGTGGGCTGGGGCAGCACGAGTGGGCTGGGATGGCACGAGCGTGCTGGGGCAGCACGAGTGGCTGGGATGGCATGAGTGGACTGGAATAGCACGAGTGGCTGGGACAGCACGAGTGGCTGGGACAGCACGAGTGGGCTGGGATGGCACGAGTGGCTGGGGTAGCACGAGTGGGCTGGGATGGCACATGTGGGCTGGGATGACACGAATGGCCTGGGACGGCACGAGTGGGCAGGGATGGCACGCATGGGCTGAGATGGCACGAGTGGGCTGCACCTCAGCACCAGGCACAGCCCTGCCGGGGCAGCTCCGCGGAGCGAGTTCTCCATCCCCACCGAGCAGTGAGGCGGCTCCGAAATGTAAGCAAGGCTGGGAACAAGGCAGAGAACCGAAGGCAAGGAAACCACACATACCTATCACCTATTTAGCAACTGCTGAATAAGCTTTTTCGTACACATTGCCCAACGGAGAGGAATAGAGGCTCTTCGGAGTGTAACTCAATAAATTTGAAAGCAGGGAATGCCAACACACACTTCCAGCTCCAGCCGCTAAATAAGGAAACATACGTGGAAATTACAGATGAACAAATTCTAAGCAGACCTAAGGGAGTTTTCTCCTTTTCATCCAAAAAGCAATAAATGTCACAGAACTGAGCAGCAAATCATTCAAAACAATGTAGCTTACCAAGCACGCTGTCAAAGCAAAAATCTGAGTCACTTAAACAACTGGATGCTATTTCAGGACCTTTTTTTTTTTTTTTTGGAGGCTCATGAAGTGCAAGTGGCTCAAATTCTCCTTTTGTACTTGCTAATAATGGGCGTGTTTCTTGGCCAGAGCTGATCTGCAGAGATCTGATTTGGGGGTTTTGATTTCGTTCTGAAACGCTTCGCTGACCTCCAGCCAGCGGGGCAGGACCTGGGGCGGCCACCTGCCCATCCCCTCATCCCAAAGCAGCATCAGCCCAGCCCTTATCGTTCCTGACATGTTTGCCTAAGTGCTTCTTAAAGATTTCCAGCACTGGAGGCTGCACAACCACTTCGGGCGATCTGCGTGTGTTTTACATAAATCAGCGGCTCATCTCAA
This sequence comes from Sakesphorus luctuosus, assembly GCA_013396695.1. Taxonomy (NCBI): domain Eukaryota; kingdom Metazoa; phylum Chordata; class Aves; order Passeriformes; family Thamnophilidae; genus Sakesphorus; species Sakesphorus luctuosus. Next base: position 336,216 of record VWZD01005983.1, read on the forward strand.
ATTGAATGCTACATTTAATTTGGCTCGCTCGCGTCCAAAAAAAATGTTTAAAACATCCATACTAATGGTGAAAGATTGGCGAGCGCATGGCCAGCAGTGCCCGCCGCCTACGCCGCGTGTTCCCAGCAGGATACCTGGCAGGATTCCCAGCGGGATTCGCAGCAGCATTCCCAGCGGGATTCCCAGCGGGATTCCCAGCAGCATTCCCAGCGGGATTCCCAACAGGATTCCCAGCAGCATTCCCAGCGGGATTCCCAGCGGGATTCCCAACAGGAATCCCAGCAGCATTCCCAGCGGGATTCCCAGTGGGATTCCCAGTGGGATTCCCAGTGGGATTCCCAGCGAGATTCCCAGCAGGATTCCCAGCAGCATTCCCAGCGGGATTCCCAGGAGCATTCCCAGCAGCATTCCCAGCGGGATTCCCAGCAGGATTCCCAGCGGGATTCCCAGGAGCATTCCCAGCGGGATTCCCAGGGAGATTCCCAGGAGCATTCCCAGCAGCATTCCCAGGAATGCAAAGCGCTTGCGAACCCACAACCCGAGCCAAAGGACCCGAAGTTCACAGCCCAGGTTTACAGAAAGCACGTTTAGGTTAACGATCAGAAACTGTTCAGAGGTTTCATCAGCCAAAGCTACAATTACTCGGCAATTCCCCCTGGGCTGAGGAACGTCCTGCGCTGTGGACCACAACACTTTGGGGGATACCAACTTTCCCCAAAGGTTTTCTCTCATGCCACAGAAATGTTCACATTTTCACTGCGCTGGGAACATAAAGTCCAGTCTGTAGTTTGAGCTGGGATCGGGCAAAGATTCCATCTGCTTACTTTGCACTGGGATTCCTACATCCACCTATCCAGTTCCTTAAATTGCCATTCCTTTATCTGCACGGCTCATCAATTAGTTTTCCACGATTTCCAGCTATCAAGCACTTCACTGAATCAGCAGGGCAGGAGCAGCCACGTTGTTCCCATCTCCAGCCAGCCCTGGGGACACTTCCCTGAACTCTGAGCCTTCCACCTCAGGCTGGAACTGCAAAGCTCTCATTTTCTTACAGAGGGTTACACTAGGATATAGTTTTGTCCATTTTTGTCCAATTTATTGATCATGTGTTGTTTCTGTCTAAGTCAAACCCTTTCTTTCTATCAACCTCTTTCTTTCTGTCAAACTCTAAAATTAAATTTAATCTATTTCCTTTCAAGTTTGTAATTTTTGTTGTTTCACATATTTGGTCAAAACACACAGAGCACATAATTAGAAACAACACAAAGAACTGGAGTTAAGGGAAGCACTGCCAGACTCCCCATGTCAGAAGTTCCAAACACCCCTTAGAAGGTACTTTCCACCAGCTGGGATTTTTTCCCCCCAAATTCTCAATTTATTTGGCAATTTAATGTTATTCCTTACCAACTTGATTATGGGTTTTATTTTGCTTTTATTTGCTTTACCTTGTGTTTGGTTTATATTCAGTTACACACTCTATATTTTGTGTGACTCATTGAACTGATTTACCCAGAAAAATCCTATTTTATGTTCTCCTCATTGGTTTATTTTGTTACTTCCATCATAACCCCAGGTCGAGTTCCAATCTGACAGCACATTTTTTATGTTTTTTTTTCTATTTAATGCAATACACCATTTGGAGTGAGCTTTTCTTACTAATTGCAAAAACACGTTCTCATGGTTAAAGTAACAGTTCTGACAAACTAGAACCTCTTGGCTGACAAATTAATTCTGTAGGTTTCTATTTACATCCTTTCATAGAGTTTTCTGATTTATAACTTCCAGCCAGGAATGAAATGCGCTTGTAACTTCAAGTGTTGATTAAATCATTGCCTGATATTAATCAAAAGGAAATGCAGTGTGAGGTGCAAGGCACTTTAAGGATGACATAAATCTGCCACTTATTAAAGTTTAGTTCTTCCAGTGATCCAGTAAGATGAGCTTAAGTTAAACAAGGAAGGTGTGACTTCCAGGAGTCCCCAGTCTCTGCATCCCAGTGAGTTTGGTAAGAGCTGCTTATGCTCAGCAATCTCTGAAAAGTCAGGCAACGAACCAGAAACTATGAAAACCACTGATTTTCATGCCAAAGGGGAACTCATCCTTTCCTGGAAAGGTTTGCTGCTCTCAATCTGGGACCAAATTATAGATTGCAAATGACTTCTCCTCCACACCCCCTTATAAAAAAATTTTAAAAACTCTTTGTCTGTCTCTGAAAAAGAGCTCAATGAACCAGGAAAGCACCGACTGCCAAGTCACAGATGAAAGAGGAACTGCACATCAAACAACGACCCAAGCAGACTGTACAGAGGGGGGTAAGTGGCGGCTGTGCCTCTGTGCAACTCAGCTCCATGGATACTGCACTTCCAGCTGCTCCTGGAAGCTGGGATGGCATGACCAGGCTGGCACTTCCCAGCTGGCAGAGGAATGAGGGCAGCTGGCAGGGCGCTGGCACGGGGCAGGATGGCTCCTGTCCTTCTGTGGGCACTGCACACAGCTGGGATGGTGATTTAGATCCTTTCCACAGAGAACTGCCATGGGAAGGTAACTGTTTTTCCTTCCAGACCAGATGAAAATCCAGAGGCTTCCTCTGAAACCTGCTGAGTCAATGTGGAGTAAGGAAAAGGAGTGATATAATGTCCAGACTTGGCACAAAAGATTTCCCTGTCCTTGGGCAAGCAGAAGGGGAGCTGGCAGAACACAGTCCTCCTGCCCAACTTCCAAGTGGGCTTGGCTTGTTTCAGACATCTGGGACTGTGGGATGTACATTTAGACACAGGTCAAGGACAGTTTGGAAAGAAAGGTGCTCCAAAAACAAAGCCTGCAGATCCAATACAAAACTGTGATAGGAGGGAAAATTTACTGCATGGAAAAAATCCACCTCACATTATATATCTGGTGCTTGAGATACACTTTGGGACAGACCTGAACTACATCTCCTGGATTAAGCTTTGAATATCCCTGGAGTTCAAGGGACTGGAGTTGGGTTGATGACCTTGATGTGGGTCTGTCTCAAATCACAACCAGGACACTCAGGAATTGTCACATTTCCATTAAGCAGCTGCCACTCAATGGCTCCACCAATGTCTCCACTGCTTTCCTTCATCATACAACACCTAAACCAGCTCTGTTTTGCTCAGAAGTACATGAGCAACACCTGGGAAGGCACAACATTTAGGACCTTGGGTTACCTGAGGTTACACAAATTATCCTTCTGCATAAGAATATGACAATCTTGTTATAATGGACTAAAGAGGCTGGTTCATAATGAAGAGAAATGATCCTTGTGGGTCCCTTCCAGCTCAGAATAGTCTGTGAATCTCTGTCAAAGAGTTGAAATGTGATAAAGGAAGCAAACATTATCAAAGTATCTCACACAAAGGAGTCTGCCAGTCCTGCCTGGAAAGTTAAAATCTGTGTTCAGGAAGGGATAACTGAGTGCCAGCAGCCCCTGAGTCTGCTTTGGTTACCTTGAGAGGAAAGAAGGAGGGGCTCAGATAAAGCCCAGGAATCGGTCTAAGGCTGCTCAGCTGGACTGGGAGCAGAGCAGAGGGAATAAGAAACAGCTCAGGTGCCACCTGCTCAACAAGGTGCTACTCACAGTAAAGAACAGGGTCTCTTCTCTCTTCCACACAAACAACTTAATGTATAAAATGCTGCTTTAAGAACATGGTCAGCCCCATGTCACAGGTTTCCCAGGATCCCCTGTGGAAGTGGACAGGACGAGGACAAGCACAAACACCTGACCTGGAAACCCTCCCAGACTCCAGTGGTTTGTGGTTCAGCAGCTTCCCTGGACTGTGCTCAGTGACACAGAGCAGCCTTTCCTCCCACCCAAGCACCTGCTCAGGGTCCCCTGAGGAGAAAAGCACATTCTTCTGTATTGGTTACACCTCATTCGCTCCTTGGCAGTGTTTTCAATCAAAGCAAAATGGCTCATGGAATTTTTAGCACAAAGAATGAATGTTTGCAGCCTGAGACAGCAGATGAGAAGCCCCAGCGTGCCAGGCTCCTCTGAAAAGGTGGCAACAATGCAGCACCCCCTCCTCTGCCCCACCTTGGCATGGCAGAGACTCCCTGAAGGAGGAGGAAGGCCAAAGGGCTGTTGCTGGAGAGACAGATGGGAGAACAGAACCCAGAGAGGAAAGGAAAAGGCTTAAAGACTTTTCATCTGACAATTTTTCAGGCACAGATTCAGGATACTAAATTTGGGCTGTGGACTGGGGACGTTGCTATATATCTTAAAAAAAAAATAAAAAAAAAAAGAAAAAAGAGAAAAAAGAAAAGAAAAAGCAGAGCCTGAGGCAGAAGCCAGGAGTTTGATCTCTGCAAAATTCCATCTCAGGTGCTGGTTGAGAAGACACCAAGGCAGGGGTGAACTTGTGTCAGGAGAGAGGGAGATTCCCAGTGTCAGTTCCTGAGCAGCCAAGGCATCAGTGCTGTTGTGTTCCTGATGTTCAGGATCACACTGGCCATAATTCCATATCTTACCAGCAGATCTGGGGAGCTCTCAAGGAGACTGTGTGCAACTGAGAAAGGAATGCACAGATCTGTGTCCCTTTGAGCAAGAGATTGAAAGTTCCCTGCAGAATATTGATAAGGACTCTGTGGCATGCCCTGGATATTAACCACAGGGAAAAGTGGGAAACACTCAAGGAACACGGGGCAGCAAAAACTGAAAGCCAGGCAGGTTTAGGAGTCAAAATATAGGGCAGAACTCCACCAGACCAAGGTGGATGCAGAGGAGTAGTACCTGTTCATAATATCACACATTCCACCTTACTGAAGGTGACTACATCCAGGTTTATCATTGGAGCTCTTTGGAGTTCTGAGGAAAAGGGAAGAAAAGCTGTCCTTGAACACCAAGGAGCTCACTCTGCAGATGCTGCAGCAGCAGAACCTCTGAGGGGTCTGTTCAGTTGGACTCAGAGATCTCAGAGGTATTTTCCAACCCAAACAGTTCTGTGAGGGAAAGCAGAGTCAGCTGTGGGGCCAGGCAGGGCTTTGGTGCCTGGCAAATAAACCCAAGGAAACTGGAGAATCTGTGCTTACATGTTTGCTTAGGAACTCACACACCAGAAAGAACATTCACCAGCAGGAGAATCCCCAGTAGTTACTAAACTGGTGAAACACACTCAGTACTGCCAATACAATGTCCCCTGAGCTCTGGTGAACGGAGGGAAGAGCCCAGGCCCTCAGGGTGAGAAATGGCTCAGTTTCTACTGACATCTACTGACTGCTCAGGCCAAGGTGCTCACAGACAGGAGCACATCCCACATGAAGCCAATCCCTGCACACCTTCAAGGAAGGATGTTTTATACAGAAATCCAGCAGTGCAGTGAGAATCAGGTGCCTGACCCCCACGGAAACTCTAAAAGCAAGAAACCAAAGAGCTAAAGCAGCCCCTGCTCTCAGCCTGCCCTCACCCCACAGCACCAGAGCACCTTCAGCAGCAGCTCCAGTGGCAGGGGCTTCCTGGCTTGCCTTTGTTCTCTTATTCTATTCCCCCAGGCAAGGAGCAAGGGTTTCTCTATCAGTGACTTCATTCAACTCTATGAGTCCCCACTCCATTCCCTCTCCTTTCTGGATCCCTAAGTGATTATCCAGCAGGTTCTGAGAAAGCCCAGAGGGCCCCTGGTTTCACAGAATCATAGAATGGATTGGGTTGGAAAAGACCTCCGAGATCATCAAGTCCAACCCTTGGGCCAACTCCAGTCCCTTTACCACATCATGGCACTCAGTGCCACGGCCAAGCTCACTTGAAAAACCTCCAGGGATGGGGAATCCACCCCCTCTCTGGGCAGCCCATTCCAATGCCTGAGCACTCTCTCTGCAAAGAATTTGTTTCTGCTCTCCAACTTCAATATCCCCTGGCAGAGCTTGAGCCCCCCGTGCCCCCTTGTCCTATTGCTGAGTGCCTGGGAGAAGAGACCAACCCCCACCTGGCCACAACTTCCCTTCAGGCAGTTCCAGACAGTGCTGAGGTCACCTCTCAGCCTCCTCTTCTCCAGCACAAACACCCCCAGCTCCCTCAGTTTGCTCCCACTTGTGCTGTCCTTGTGTGGCACTGCCAGGCACCAACTCCACTGTGCCCTTCCCTGGTGCCCTCAGTGAGTTCTGCCCAGGGCAGATGATCTGAGGAGTGAAGGGAGAGCAGAGCACGGTCCATGGGACTGGCATTGAACCTTGGCCTCTTCAAGCCTTACAAACCCTCAGAAGGGTTTTACAAAGATGATCACATGGACAAAGGAGATCACATAACTGGGTTTGGGCCCTACAGACATGCTCCTGAATAACCAGAGGATGTAATGTGCAAGCAGTCAGAAGATCCTTAGATAAAATTATGAGGTATGGAGCTTATTGAGCCAAGTACCTTTTTACTAATAATTTTCCCCTATCTTAATTCAGGCTGATAATTTGCAATTACAGTTGTAAAGGGCTCCAAGTGAAAAGCCCTTTTATCAGATGTTTCTGTTGTTAGTCGACTTTCCAAGAGGGAATCAGATCCAGATGAAGGCACAGAAAAGTCCAAATCAATCAGCCTTTGACAAGAATTGTAGCCCTCCAGCAAATCCAAATAAAGTATCTTGATTTAGGAAGACATGAATGCAATTAACTGAGGAATCCACAATAATTTATTTCCCTTTGTAAATGTGGTTTATTTCCTTAACAGGTTACACAAATGGTGACACACTGAAAACTCAACAACCCTAATCACTGGGCTAACGAGAACTAAGTGATTCCAGGTCCCCCAAAGGGAGCTCAGCTACTCTCAGATACCCATGTACTGATTGTCCCTGTCAGAGAAGCATTGGCTGACATTTGTTAACCCATAAAACCCACTGTCTGAAAGGGGCATTGAAAGTAAAATCCTTGGCCCTGCAAAGTTTACATTTTTCCTATGTGAAACACGCTGGCTCTTTGATTAGCAGCCAAGAGAATGGACTCAGCTCCATTCCAAGTCTTAAAAAATTGTATGAAACAAAACATTAGTGAAGTGATTTTTCCTTGTTTTAATGTGGTTTTCAACATTGGGTTTATTGTTTTGTGGTTTTCTGCATGGAGAGCATATGCTTGCAATATGTTTACAATATTCTGGGGGTTTAAAGCTACAGCGGAGTATTTAAAAAAGAGAAATGCCTGCAAACTGAGCAATACTCTAATTAAACAACAGCTGATGTTTTCACCCTTTGGAAAAGGTACACTAGATAAACATGTTTGGTGTTTCTGGATAGTGAATCAAGTTCTCTCAGATAGAACTATTTTTGACATCATGTTGTAGGAGTATTCTGGCTTTTTCACCACTTAATGCTCACTGGTCACCTGCTAGAAGGTGCCATCCTTTTAGGTCTCATTAATTCAATTCAATATCCAGCTCATTAGCTCTTCCAGAACATGGACTGTAGAGGTGCTTTTTAGGGTTGAGATGGTCCCATGTGTCTGTCCTCTGTCTGTCACTGGCAGTGGGGGATGCTCAGCACATCACCCAGCCCAGCCCCAAACCCCACACCAGCTTCAGGGTGGCAACAAAGGGGAAGGTACCAACTGAGTGAAGAACTCTGGGGCACAGACAGAACCAGCCACTGGCTCACAGGAGAGGGAAGGATGGATGGGGAGGAAGAGTAAGAGCCAACAATTCCTAAATAGTGACTCCAGAGGTGAAAGAAGGAGAACTCCTGGAGGAGCAGTTAAGTGGTCTTGGCACAACAGTGTGATGGCAACCAAAGGGAGTGAGGGAGACACACACAGGAGGAGCAAACAACACCTGCCTGCAGGTTTGGGCAGGCTGAGGGGCCCAAGGTCTGTGCCCATGGTCTGCAGGAGGAGGTGGCTGTGTCAGGGTTCTCTGCTGAATCCAAACCCAAAGCCAAACCCAAAGCAAGGGCACAAAGGGGAATGTGGCTGCAGCTGCCAGGAGGGCACTGTGAGCACCAGGGTGTCCACACAGAGCAGGCACAGCCACATCAGCTGGAGGTGGTGCTGTGCCCAAACCTGTGCAAAGCTGGGGAGTGAGAGTGAGCCCTCAGTGCCACGTGAGTGCAGGAGGCACAGCAAGCAGGTCCCTGCCACCCCAGGGTCCCCCAGCTCCGATCCCAGACAAACAGGGCAGAAACTGCTGCCTTGACTCTGTGCAGGGTCACACAGCCTTCCCTCACACCTCCCCCAGAGAGCCTGGCTCCAAGGGCCAGCCCCAACAGAGGAAAGAAACATTTAATTTTATAATTCGTGCTTAAATGATTCATGAGGTGCTTTTGCAAATTGCAAGAGAACACCCTATGAATCAGTCAGTGACAAATATAAATTGCATTAATCCATAGTAGTAACATGCTCAGTGCTAGAGTTTCAGTAGGAATGAGCTCATTTGTTAAGCTCCCTGCTCACAGCACATCTAGGATGGCTTTGTGCCCTGACATTGTCCCATGGGACACTTTCCTGCTGGAAGAGACCAAGGCTTGCACCCCAGATCTGTGTCTTCCACTCAGACATTGCAGAGTGGCATCCTGTCCTTCAGCTGCCTTCTCTCTCCTCATCTTCTTTGTGCCAACACCAATCTCTCACCTACTAATTGTGGCCTCCTCATGTCACAAACACTGAATTAGTCAGTAGGAACGGGCCAAGGTCTAAACTCCTTCTCCAAAAGAGCGGTCATGGCTACCCAGGAAACTCAGGCACCTCGGGATGAAAAGCATCAGGTCACTGCCTCGAAGGGTGAGGGCGAGCTCTGCCAACAGCAATGCCAAACTCAAGAGTAAGAAAACCACCAGCTCTTCCCAAATGAGAGGTGAACATCAGAGAAACCTGGAGTGAGGGGCTCTGTGAGCACACAGAGATCTGGAGCAAAGGGCTTGAAATGCTTCTTGGGCAGCATTGCTTTGCTTTTTGCTTCATTCCCTCCATCCCAACAGCTGACCCAGAGAGCACTGCAAGGCAAGAACTGCACACACAGCCATGCCCAGCAATGCCAAGTGATTAAAAAAATAATCTAACCAATCCATCAGAACATTTGAAATTAGAAAGAAAAAAAAAACACAAACACTTTCAATGTTAAAAAAGGTGCAAGAAAACCTGAAGCTGATTTCAGTGTTTTCACCCTTCCTACCCCATTTCCATTAAAATAAGATTTTCTGTGAAGCACAACTAGTACCTGTAAGAAATAACACTGGCAGCCTGAACACAAGGGCTGCTTCCAAATCCTCCCAAGCATGACTTGACATCGAACAACTTGCACCTTTATTTCCAACAGCAGCCTCATTTTAAAGAGCTGCTGGAAAATTCGTGATCAGGTCTATGAAAAATTACAGTAACCACTATGAGCACATTCCCAAATGAAAGGAGGGTCTCGGGCCAATTCCCCAGCCCTGCTCTGCCCTGACTGCACATGAGCAATGGGGCAGCCAAGGTGTGTTTCTGCTACATTTTCTCTCTCTGCTGCAGCTGGATAAGCACAGAATGACCTGAATTTTCCCCCTTCGAGTTTGTTGTGGGGATCATCACAGTCTAATCACATATAAAAAAACCCTCAAAATCATCCTTTCAGGTATCTAGTTTCTGATGCTTTGGGTGTTCTGGGTATCTGCTGCAATAAAATGTGGGGTTAGAGAAGCAGACAACTGAATGCAGGAAGGAATACACACAACTAAGTGGTCATAGAATGCTCTTTTGTGAGGACTAACTTGCAATTTAAAGAAAATAGCACTGTTTTATGAACTGCTTGGGACAGAAAGGGGTTGGTTGGCCTTTTCCCTGGTGCCTCCATGGCCCCATGTCTGTGCTGGAGCAGAGCAGGAGGCCAGGTGTGATGTGTGTGGTGCAGCCCCCCCACTCCCCCTCCATCCTGCACCGCAGGCTGGGCTCACAGGCTGCCTCCTAACAGAGAGAACATCACTTGGACAACCCAAACCAACACTTCAAGCAGTACTTCAGATCCACTCACATTCTGAAAGCAGAAAATTTGGGAGAACATTTGTCTTTCCACGTTGTTTACTCTCTCTGGTCTCAGAACTGCTTCACTCTCAGAGGTCATGGGTTGCAGGTGGCAGCTCCCAGCCTGTCCCTGGTGTCCTGGCACAACGTGGCAGTGCTTGGGATGCAAAGGGTACCACATCCTGCACTACACACACCCTTGGTCTTGGTTAAGGAAAACATTTCTCTTGGTAAAACACTTCTCAGAGAAAAAAAAAAGTTCTATGAAATCCAAGTGTGAGAGAAATGTTGCATGGTGGGGTTTTTTGATAACACAAGCCCTAAATTTGGGGTGAAATCAGACCTCAGATTGTTCCTTTATGTCTCCATTTTCTTTTGACTGGATGGACTATTTGCCCCCTTTTGCTGGGCAAGAGTTTTTCAGTTGGCTTTTCAAACATTGCTCAGCTTTTGACACTGAAATGCCAAAGCAGAACCCAACAGTTCCTCAGTAAAACAGTTCCACCTACAGAGACAAGGTTTACAAACTTTTATCAACCTCTGAAATGTGTTAAGGTTATATTCTAGATACAAGCAGTAGCTAAAAGTCTGATCTTTAGGCCACTAGAGGTCCACAGAGCTGTTTCTGCTGAAGCTGCAAAGAACACACAATAGTTTTTATCCCTCTGACTTTGAAAGTTTTGAATGTCTTGTTTGAAGGGTCGAACTTCTCTCCACTCCTCTGGTGAGCTGGATTTCTGCAGGGCAGGGTTTAAAAACCCTCTTCCTTTTTTGGGTGTATCATCGGTCTAAGCTCAACCATGAACAAGTTTGCAGCTGACACCTCGGGCAATAAAACTGAGAAAGATAAAGCCAATTGCAAAGTAACCTGAGGATATTACAAAAGCAAACCGAGCCAGATTTCCTTGGCAAAACCTCTTTTCATATGAATGCAAGTTTAGCACTGTTTGGTACCAAAGTACTCAGACTCCAAGATGAAAATGGATGCTAATAGCCATAAAACTGCCAACCCAAGAAAGCCAAAATAACAGCCCCAGGACAAAATGGAATGGAAGCAATCAAGGACCTGCTGCCACCTCACTAAGGAGATGGTTTTTTGTTCTGGCTCCTTTAAAAACTCTGTGTTATTTTAACCAAACCCTACAGTTTTGCAGGGAAGAGATAAGGAGATAAGAGGTGGGGAGGGGGAGAAGAGCTACTCCCAAGAGGGTAGTTCAAGGCAAAGACACACTCAAAAGAGAAACTCCAGACAGCACTGGGCATTTAGAGGTTGTCAAAGGTTTTCCCAAAACACATCCTTGGGCACTGTGGAGGAAAATCTTTGGAGTCAAAGCCACAGGATTGATGCCATGGGGCTGTGTCCTCACATTTCTCTGTCTGGCAGGGTGTTTGCAGGAGAGGATTCTCCTTTTTCCAAAGATCCTCCTCATTCTGAGTCCTTCCCACCTGCAGCATCTCCACACTGTTGGAGCTGTCCCAGGGGTTTGTGTGAACGGGATTACAAATCCCAGCCTGGACTCCAGGTGCAGAGTAAACAGCAGGAGCAGATAAACCCCTCTGAAACAAAGCCCTTGTTGTCAGGCAGACAGCAATGGAGAAAGCAGGAAGAAAAATGAGAACCTGTCTGCAGGAAGAATGTTCCCATTCTCTGTTAAAATGAAGACATGCATGACAGTCCATCCATCATCTGCAGTGCTGCTGTATCAAAGGCAGACTGGAGGTAATATGTGGGCCCATGCCGAGTTTGTCAAATGGAGCAAGGCAGATTAAATAGGTTTAATTTGTATGGTATTGGGCAAAAGTGAAGGCAGACAGAGGCACACGCATTTACACAAATCTCTTCTTACTCTGCCTCTCCAGTGCCCTCCTGTCACAGACCCTTCAGAGCCTAATTCCTTTTTTCTTGCTGAAACCTTATCAACCCTTACTCACATCCTGCCTACAGAGTATCTGGAGTGTCGAAAATAGGCAACAAATCTCGACTGGCAAGGACCAACTTCTGCACTCACAAAGCATCTCTCAGGTATCAGGAGAGTTAATTCTCTCCACCTTCAGGAGGAGAGCAGGTTATTTTCTGCAGCTGCAGTGGTTACAAAGTCTTTCATGTCTCCAGCAGCTTTCCAGTCACCATTATAATTAGAGGGAAGATAGTTCAGTTTGCCTTCAAACATGAGCTTCCCCAGGTAAGTTTTGACTGTTGTTCTGAAGTTCAGAAGCTGTAACTCCTGGTGACATGTTCTGCAGGGTTTTAAAACATCAGCAATATTTGCCTGCCAAAGCAAAGATCACAGACTGTCCTGGAGCATGAGAACTGAAAAGAAAACAACATAAATAAAGAAAATATCTGATCCCTCGCAGCATTCCCACACATAACTTTGCATGATGGAGGTGAAAAGCAGAATTCACTGTAAGATCTGGCTAAAATAGGGACATTTTTCATTGCCCAACTGAGAAACTCAAATGGCAGCAAACAATTGTTAAAAAACAAGGCTCCTCCCTGTGTTACAAAACAAGCCTGGGTTATTAAAAGCAGAGATTTCCATTTTTTTTTGTTTTCAATACAAAGCTTCTGCCACCATCCCTTTTAAAAAGGCAAAAATGCTCTTCTGCCACCAACACACAACTTTGCAGTGTCAGCTTGATAAAGCTGCTCCTTCCAAGGCAGAGGTGAACAGTGGAAAAGCCTGGCTTAGTGCACGAAGGATAAATGGCAAGAAACTGGAGGAAGAATTGCTTTGGCCAAAACTGGATGAGTGAAGACCAAAAGTCCTACCGTAAATAATTCACAGAGGAACAGAGCCAGCGTGTAACTATGTAAAAGCTTAGATCTTGTGCAGGATAATAAATTTAATGGAGATGCCTGAGAGTGGGAACAGCACAGATCACTAATTGCATGTGTTTGCTGAGCACTGAAACATAAGCATATGGTTGGAAGGGTGGTCTGAGGAGCACAGCAAACATCTCATCTCATCTCATTCCCAACTCTAAAACCAGTACCCTTGGCAGACTGATAAGAAAGTGCCTTAATTTATCAGTCTTACTCACTGTAAAGACAGACACATGTTCTTCACCTGGCTGCATGTGAGCAGGCTGAGGGGTTGGGGAAACTTTGAGAATGATAAAATAGCAGAAATTTTCAATATAATTTGGTTTAATTTAATCAAAATTGAGATGAAAAAGAGAAAGGCAAAAACCCCACGCTAATTCAAGGATCTAGGCCTCTTGACAAATCTCAGAACACAAATCATGCACTAAAACTCGGCTGCTCAGGCAGCTGAACTCCCAGCAATTAAATCAAGCAGGCAGACAACACAAAAACACCCCTGTGCTCCCCAGAGGCTCCACTCCTCCTGCTCAGAGCCTGCAACGATGGATCTGTCCTGCACTGAGCCAACAACAATTAAGAGAGTGCTACTCCATACCGAGGGACAGGATAAATCCTGACATCAAGGGCCTGAGGAGAATGCACTCTGCCAGCAGACCAGTCCAAAGGGAGGTGGCCTTGGGTGCAGCCACAGCTGATCCACCTGGAAATCTCAGAGCTGCAGCACAGCCCTGCAGAACCTCCCCTTCATGGGGCACAACACTCAGCTGTCATCAGGATGTCACTGCCAAATCCCAGGGGCACAAAGCCACCTTTCCAGCAGGGCAGCACCCAGCTCTGGCACTGCTGGTATCATCTCTGAAAACGCTGGTACTCACCAAAGTTGGAAGCAGGGATGCAGAGTGTGAGGATGCAGAGTGTGTGTGTGACCCCACTGCAATTCCAGCCAAGAATTCACTGGGAGTCTGGATGGGAAGTGGCAAAAGAAGGAACCCAGAGGTACCTGAGGCCCTGGCACAGGTTGCCCAGAGAACCTGTGGCTGCCCCATCCCTGGAAGTGTCCAAGGCCAGGTTGGACAGGGCTTGGAGCAACCTGGGACAGTGGAAGGTGTCCCTGCCCATGGCAGGGGCAGAATGAGATGATCTTTAAAGTCCCTTCCAACCCAACCCATTCCATGACTCTGTCATTAACAAAAGCCAGGGGAGCCTTTTGTTAGCACAGTCAGGTTTGGTTTAGCCCACAGACAGTACTTTGTGTTCACAACAAGCACAGAGGATGCAAAATGTCAGTAATGCTAAACTGATGGCCAGTAACTCCTCCAGCTGCAGTGGGGAGAGCAGGTATCCATCCATCCATCCATCCATCCATCCATCCATCCATCCATCCATCCATCCATCCATCCATCCCTCCCTCCCTCCACCCATCCATCCATCCTCTAATATGCTCCAAACTAAGCATGGCTACATGGAAACTGCACCAGTTAAATTAAGAGACTCTCAAAGTCCTTTCAAGTTAAATGTCTGCATGTGGATGGCACCTAAATTTGGGAGGGACAAGCAGCTCCTTGTCCTCCTTGTCCCTGCTCCAACAGAGCTTTTGATGAGCATGAGCTGATTCACCCAAGCAACAAAACTGGCAAAGTTACCTGCACCAATCATTAGATTTTTAGGATTATTTCCTCCAGGATCTCAATTTATTAGGGGTGCAGTTTTGATTTTAATTTTTTTTATGTACGAGGATAATTTGATAAGAAATCAATGAAAGTTTGGAGGAAGATTCCCCCTACTTTTTTCTTTTTGTCTTTGTTACACCATGCTGGGGATTTCCAGTATAAAATCTATGGCAGGTCCAGTTGTGAGGGGGGATTTTAGGGGAAGAGGGGAAAAAACCAGAAAAGATAGATAGAAGAGAGTTATATCTCATCACTAAGCCTAGAAATTATTGTGTCTGCACAGCCTTGCTTCAAACCTAATTATTATAAAAGCTTTAGGGAACATTACTTTCAAAATGAAATCTTCTCTGTCAAAACTTTCATTAATAAGTTCTGTTTCTTAGTAGGATATCATTTTACAGAGTGCCCAGAGATCTTGCAATGTGGAACAGATTCTTTGTAGATGAAGTACACTATGTTGCTTTAGGAGTGTGGCAACTTAACATTTTACTTATGTTTTTGAACCAGGAAGGTTCTCAAACTCTGCACACACGTCTGAGAAATTACTTCTCTTAGGTGAACTTACCAACAGCTTTTGTTGCTGCTGTGAATGCAGAAGAGGGGACAGAGAAACAGAAGTTTCCAGAACAACAGGAGGAGAAAATAAAAGCAGAAAAGAGAGGGGGAAATATTTACCATGTAGAAGATCACACCATCACTATCCAAAAGCTTTTATGGCAACACACACTCCTGGGAGCATTAACAAATTCCAGAATATCTCCCTTTTCTTTTCCTCCTGCAATGCCATGAGAGGATTGAGCATTTCCCAAAAGCAGCCCCATGGCCCTACACAGCACGCAGGGGCAGGAATCAGTCAGAGCTCCCTTGCTAACAAGGCCAGGGAAGGATCTGAGTTTCCAAGACGATTCCAAACTGCCAATATTTGGCTGGTGGTGCAGCAGGAGAAAGGAAAATCCTGTATTACAGTTCCCAAGCCAGGGATAGATCCACAGGGGTGTCCTCCAGCCTGCCTGCCCCACAGCTCTGCAGGCAGTGACAACGAGCACCTTCTCACCATCCCTGGTGTGATCCCTTCCCACCCCTTACCCAGGCAGCCACAGAGTCCACGGGAGACCCAGAGACTCCTGCCCCTCTGGCTCCTGCCAGCAGTTTTGACATGTCCCTCACAACAACAAGGAGATTCCATGGAGTCAGCCTTTCCTTAGACAAAACAGTCCTGTTGGGAAGATCCTGGCCAGCTCTGGATGCAGGACAAGTTGTGGATGGCTTGGAAGCATTTCTAGGCTAAGGACAAACCCATACTCCTCAGAAAAAAGGTCAGTTCTCTCTGCCACAGGTCCAGGGCACATTCATGAGATGACACAAACATAACTGATGGAATTGGGGCCACAAGTGAGTTGCATTTTTGGGTTGTTCCATAGCCCAGGGTGGTTTCCCCCACATGCTGCAGATCCCAGAGATCCTATGAAAGGTGGGGCAGAAAACTCCCCGTTGCAGCAGTCAAGTCATGGAATAAGCACCCAGAAGACAGGATGGAAATCAGGAGCATTGGGATTGAGACCCAGGACAGAGCCTTTTATCAAAACCAATACTTCTAGTTTCTTAAAGAATTTCAGCCATGGTCAGAGTAGGAGAGGTGCTTTATTACCTTAAATCTAAAATAAGTGGCTGGGCCTTCCTCTGAAACTCAATACACAAATAATCCAGTGATTTCTGGCTATAATACACCTACACCCAGGGAACAGGCTGGAACCCTTCATGTCCTCAAGGCCTTGCAGAATTATGGATGGCTCTTTATCCCAAAACAAGGAGCACATCTGTGCATATCTGGGCCAGTGAATGAAACATCCACATCCAAAAAACAAGGCCATGGTCAAACCAAGACAGCCATTTTTGCCTGAATTTGGAAAGCCTTCCTTCTGATTCCACAGGGTTGCCCCCCAGTATATCTGAGAGCACAGAGCAGGCAGGTTTGCTTTGGATCAAGAAGCTGATCTCTGCCCCAGGGGCATCAAAGTGTGCAGTAGTTGCTATGGTACTGCAAGTATTTTTGTTTGTTGAACAGTAGATTAAATAGTCACATAAAATGATTAGACTGCACATTGGATCATTCCCTGGGAGGGTTTATGTTACAAACTGGCTTTCTGGGGAAATTATTTAAGCTTTAAAAAAAAAAAAATTGTATTTTAGGCTGGTGTGTTTAAGGGACTCTCCTTCTTACTGCAGTTTAAACTTATTTGTGCAAGCAGGTAATACTTTTAGACACTTTTACACCTATTAAAAATATTGATGTAACTGTTGGCTTCCTGGAACAAGAGCTCCTGTATTGTCATCCCTATCCTGGATGGTGAGAGCTTGGATTGCAGTTCTCTTGCACGAGGGATGGATGTCCTGCCTTGGGCCATAAGATGCTGCAGAAGTTGAAGGTCAGTGTTATAGATCAGTGTCTACATTACCAGACAGCATAAAAGATTCCCTAAAAAGGCCAAGTGCACAGACAGTCTCCCAAACCAGCTCGGGTGGTTACAGGAGTTACTGGGGGGACAGGAAAACTTTTTTGCATATTTTATTTACCTGCCTTGGCATCTGCACCACAATCCCTTCAGTAGTCCAGGCACTAAGATGAAAGAGATCCAAAAATAATCATAAATAGTCAATGGCTGATGATTGAGCCTTGGTCTAATTGCTCAGATGACTGAAGAGGCTCAGGAACAGATGGTGACCAAGCCTAAGGCTGCACAATCACGTGTGACAATTACACAAACGGACAATCTGTCCCTCTGGCTCTTACTATCCAAGAGTTCCTACTTTTTTCAAGAGCCTGCCCAAAGTTCCAGCCTAGATGGCACAGAAGTACCAGAATAAAATTAAGGTGTTGTATCTTCTACATGTGAGCAGTGAAAAGCACCCCCCAATAACTTGTGAAGCCAGAGCAGCTCCTTTTCTCCTGATGGCTTCCACCAGAACAAAACTTTGGACAGAGAATCAGCATTAAAGACCCACCCCTGACACAGTAAAAGTGAATCATACAGGCAGATATCAACAGAGATAATTCTAGTTGCTGAACAGAGATGCCTGATTTCAGAGAATTCCATTTGAAACAAAAAATTCTGTAAAGAAAGGTCCAACTAAGCACAATAATATTAACATTAAGCAAGCACAGCTGTAGATATCAGATAAGAGCAGTTCTGGGGATAATATTTGGCATATATTGCACTGCTTCATCTGGTTTTCCTGTACCCCCATAAATGATGACAGAGCTCTTCTCTGCAAGAGTTCCCACAACCCAAGGCATTGATCACTGGAGCTTCCAAAAGAGAGGCATGAGGAGCCAATATTGGCTCCAAAGAAAATAAAATGTGTACCAAACTCGCAGGGAAGAGGTTGTAAAATTCCCATCAGAAATGCCAGTAGGGCTGAAGCAGATCGACTGCAGACAGACCTGGAAAGTTCCCTGCTGAGTTCCCTCGTGGAGCAGAGCAGGAGCAGCTGAAATCACAGCCCCAACCCCTCTGCTCTCAGGCAGGAGGGGCACAACAGCAGCAGCAAATGCAAATAAAAATGCCCATTGAAGAGAATCTGGAGGTTTCTGCCTCCCTGCACACACCTGGGACCCACAGGGGCCACTCAAACCCCACAGCCCCTGCTGCTGCTCTGCAGTGTCCTCCTGGGGCTGCTGCTTTGGGGGAACCTCAAGGGACCATTTCCATGGGATGAACACTCAATCCTGCCCATACAGCCTCCCCCAGGAGCTGGGCTGTTCCACATGACCACATGGATGTGAAAAACAAACTGGAGAATGGGAACACCCATGTTCAGAGAGGAGCCCGGAAAGAAATGCTCTAAATTGGTTCAAAACACAGAGTTACACGACATCTTTTCGTCCCAGAGAGAAAAGGACCATCATGAAAGTCTTGGCACTGCATTTCTAAAGTTCCCTTCACAATTAAGTTTCCTTTGAGGAAACTGAACTTTTTTTTTATCCTTACATCGACTATCTGGGATAAGCAACTGGTTGTAATGCTGCTATTTTAGGGATAAAGAAACAGAGGGAGAAAGATGAAAGTCAGTATTTTCTGGTGTGGAAAAAGAAATTGGGAACTGCAGACTCTGGATGTCCTAACTTGGGATGTCTGAGCAGCAGCAGCAGGAGGGGGATTGGTTGTTTGGTTGTTTAAGGCTCTTCCTACCCTGAACCACCAAGAGAAACCAGTGGAAGCTGCTTGGATTTGGCAACTCCCAAACCAGACAGCCCAAAAGTTATTGACTGGTTCTGAAGAGCTGGCTGAGCAGTTTGGTTCACATCACATGCAGGAGCTGGTTGTGGAGCCACAGAGCAGAACTCTGGCCCCCTTTGTATAGCTCACTAGCAGTGCTGGGCCACAGCATTTTCAAAAATACGTAAGTTTAGCTCCTTGGATGCCTTCTGAGGAACTCTGAGAGCAAGCAGCAGCTTTAAGCTTGATTTCAAGCTTTAATGCCTATCTGGACCCTTTCCCTCCCCTTCCATTTTTCTCTTTGGAAAGATGAATTCCTCCATTTAGTTTTAATCCTATTTCTCTCTCTCAAAGCTGCCAAGAAATCAAGCCCAGTTCCCATCAGACAGCAGTTTATTTCCTTGGGATGGACCAGTGACTGAACCAAAGCACATCCCACCCTCTGCCTCCTCCTGCCCCTCAAAGGCCATGCTGGATGGGAAGGGATGTCATGGGATGCCTCCCTTGCCCTGAGCGATGGTGCAGGAGGCACAGGGAGACCCCCTCGATATCCATCAGCCCTGGGGGCTCTCCCGAGGCAGCTGCAGTCCCAGAGCCAGCAGAAGGAGCAGTGATTTTATTTACAACCTGCTGACAAGGGGGTGGAAATCGATAGAAGCTGCAGGCAGCGAGTGACTCCCTGTCTGTCAGCACCCAGTGGCAGCTCCTCAGCTCACTCCTTGGACAGCAGCTCTTTAACTCTTTCTGTCTCAGCCCAGGATCCACAGGGGTCCATCACATTGCTGTTTATTCCAGCTTTATCCCGATGCTTTCCCACTGCCTTTGGGTGAGTTGGTTCCAATTCCAGGCAGTGAGAACACAGCAGGGCCTCCCCAGTTACATATTTACTGTACACAAGCACTGGACAGAGAATGTACCTCACACCTTGTGCAGTGCCAGGTGTCACCACAGAGCACCAAATTTGGCCTCTTTTACATTCAGATGAAACTCTAAATCTCCCTGAGGCTGAATGCAGAGTGAATCCTTAGCAAGGGCACTAAGATTTGCAGGAAGCTCAGACCTTTTCAGAACCTGTTTCCACAAGAGCTCTTTGTGAGCCCCAATTCACCCCTGGGCCAGCACAACTCCTGTGATAGTCACACTCAGGCACCTCCCAAACTAAGTGACATTAAATGCAAGGGATGACCCCACTGGGGACATTCTAAAGAAATGGTTTTCTGTCAGCTTTTACCTTCCACCTTCCCTGCTGTGAGATCAGCAGGTGCAGCCACAACATCATCACCAACCCAGTGAGGGGACAGAGGATGACAAAAGAAAATCAGATAAACTCCAGATTCCTCAGCTGGCCTCTACCTTGGCTACCTTATGGCAAACCCTGAAGGGCACCACAAGTGCCTCAAACATTTCTGTGCAAGGATCTGTGGCAATTTCTGTCTCAAGCAGAAGCAAATCCAACGGCTTGGATCCAGTTCATCCAAACTTCTATTGGCATAAGCACAATCATGTGGTCCCCAACAAACAAAAAGTGCTCTGTGATTACAGTGGGTTTAACACCGTGTGAGAAATGCAAAAAGCCCCTTGTAAAAATACCTCCTCATGTTCCATCAGAGTTTTCCAGATCACAGAACAGTTGGTCAGGTGGGAGCAAAGACAGGAGAAGATCTTTTGTAAGCCTGGTTTGTAATTCCCAAGATGCCAATCAGAGCAAATAGACAAACTTGCACTTGATTTCTGGATCTTGTGCCTTAAATCTGTGGCAACTGCTGATGTGCTCACACTGGACAGAGAAACACAATCCTAAACTGAATGCAACACATCAAACCAGCTGAACCAGAAGGAATTAAAGCTCTGTGTACCACTGGAAAAAGAACCCAACACAACCAAATAGTTAAAAACACTGATGGAGCAAACATAAAGTTTCCATTAGACAGCTGGTTCCTTGCTTAGGGAAAATATATACGTTGCTAATAGGAATTATATCCTGTTTCCTTTCTACTGCTTAAAACATATAAACAAATTATATTTCAGCCTAATGACATATTATTCATGGATCTTTTACTTCACTGGAATTTATAGTTCAATTCCAAACCTGTAATTTCAAATGTTGGCTGTTTTTCTAAGTAATTCACCAGAAGGGGGTCCCAGGTCCCCTTGCTTCTCCTGCTGGCAAGGAAAAAGATCCCCTGCCAACTCCTACATAAATTGGTGTATATCACAAGCCACAGCACTCAAATGCCCAGACAGGGCTTCTCATACTGGAGCTAAAGTGAAAAATAATACAGACACACACATGTTCCATAGAGCCTTTCTTCTCTGAGGGTCTCACAGCTGGTGCTAAGCTGGTGGCAGCAGAGCACTGAGGCCCAGAGAACTAAAGGCAGCATCCAGCAACCAAGGAAAATATGAGTGAAAATGCTGGGTTCAAAGAGAAAAAAGAAATCTGCTCCCAGGCCCTTGCTGCATTGCTGAGCTGGGCCTGGGCTGAGGGAGCATCTTCAAGGACAGCCAGGGGAGACCCCAACCAAGACAGGTGCCCTGCAGGGACCCACCCCATGCCAGCCCAGCTCCCCCACTCCCAGCCCGTGGCACAGGGAGGTTCTGGGGCACTGCAGGGATGGGGCACAGCACTGACACGTGTAACTGGGGGCTGCCTGCCAACTCGAGGAGGTTCTGGCTGAGCAAACTGCAGGCTGGCTCCCTCTGCCCATGCCAGAGGTCTGCAGGAGCAGGCTGGCACCTCATCTGGGGAACACAAGTTCCAGTCCCCTGTAGGTCAGTGGAGGAGGCTCAGTGTGGCACCACACAGGGTGAGCCCCCACAGCACCCACAGCCCTGCAGGAGAGCTGTGCCCAAAGCACAAGGGGCAGCACAGCCCCAGAGGGTGACAAACCCAGCTGTGCCCTGTTGGGGTCAGCACAGAGGTGGCAGCGAGGCAGAGCTGTCCCCTGAGAGGAAAGGGCACAGAGCAAGTCACAAACCACGTCAGCTACACATACAGAGACTTTCCAGTGGAAACAAGTGGCAGTAGAGGGGACAGCCCCTTTTGGGGAGCCCAGCAGGACTCTGAGACTGCACACCCCTAAGAGCTCCCAGTGCCCTTTGCCCCCTCCTGACTCCCTGCACTTTTTCCCAGGCTGATTTCTCTCCCTTAGCAGGTCAGGGGAGCACACACATGGAGATGGGACTTGATCTAAGATGTTTCAGTGTCACAAAGTACATTAAAATCCAGGGAGTATTTTGCTCTCACCCTCTTGAAGTCACCAGGGCTGTTTCTTGCTCTGTATTATGTCAGTTTATTTTATAGCAAGAAAGGGTGGAAATAAATACCATTAAAACAACCCTGCCTTTCCTCCCCCATGTTCCACACAAGAAAATCCCTCAATCCCCACAAAACACGACGAGGCTTATGCCAAACCTAACAGAGCTCATACAGACATTGTTATCTTTTGAAATGACACCTTCAATTTAATTATCTCAGAGATTAAATCATCTCCAAACTATTAAGCAAAATAACTCAATGGTGCCAAAACACTGCATCACACCACAATTTCTCCTTTTTCCTAACCCCCTTTAAGCCTCCTCTCTGACTTGATGCACAGAATGGCAGAAGGACACAGACCTGCATTCTTGTCTGGCCCCTGCAAAGCCCATCCTGCCTGCATGGCCCTCCAGGTTTCATATCTGCTTTAATTCCAACCTCAGCCCCACTGGTGTAAATTCAGAGCATTTCCAGGGGCTTCAGGGGTAGGCAGGAATCAAGTTTAACATGCTGGACTGTGGGTTGTGCAAGTAAAAGAGTACCTGAAACTTCACCAGATTCATCTGAGAAAGTGCAAGAGGAAAATCAACCATCTCCAAGGTACTTTAAGAGTTTCCAGTCCTGAATGTTTTGCCCACAGTTCCCAAAGTTCTTATCCCTCCTTGCACACCACATTTACCTGTACAGCTCTGTGCAGCTGGGGCTTGCTGTGCTTAATTGGACACACTTCTTAACCCATTCCCCCAGTGGTCGTGGAAGTCACCTCAGGAGCCCCATGGCACTGCCCAGCCCAGGATCACCATGGGAACTGCACATTCCTGGCACTTGGTGAACTGTGGACACCACCAGCTGAACAGCCAAAATAGGAGTATTTTTTCCTCCTCCTTTCCCACAGGAATGGATACCTGGCTCAGCAGGGACAGGGGCACAGGGCTCAGTGAGCAGCTCCACCACCCCCCAGCAAAGGACAAAGGGGATTCCTTGGTCTCACTGCACAGCTTCAAGTCAGGGCAAGCATTTGCCAAGAAGGAATGATTATTCCAGCCAAGCCTGTTAGAACTGCAGTGTCCTTTACCATATGAAGGCATGTGGAGCAACATAATGAAGTCTGAAAGAACAAGGACATAATTGCAACCTTCTGGCTGCAGGGAGCAGACAGGAGCTCACACAACCCAAGAGTGGCCCCCCTGGCCATTGTAAGCCACTGAAACAGAGTGTGTGTCCCTAAAGATGATTTTAGAGCAAGGACAGCCAGCTGATGGACCAAGGGCTGGGTGTGAACCATCAGCCAGTGTTGCCTGGACCCCAGGAATGCCAGTTAGGTCAGAGCCAAGTGCCTGGGCACACACATGCCCTGACAGTGCTGAGGGGCACTCGGGTGCAGGCAGGGGATTCACCACACTGTCAGCACCACTACAGAGCATTGGCTTGGGCTGAGGACAAAAAGGACAGAGAGATAAATTTACATGATCAAAGCAGCTTCCATCACTCAAATGTTTGTCATTTCTGTTCTGGGAGATAGCAAATGCAAAGTGGATTTTGGCACAGAGCAGCTGTTTGTTAAGCACAAGGAAGGCACTTGAGGTGTGGTATCCCTCGGTGTCCCAGCCTGCACAGGGTGTAGCTTTGGTTTTTCTTCCTCCTCTGTGTACAGGCACACACCAATCCTCCTAAGGATCTCTTACATCTTCTCATAGAAGGACAAAGTGTGACCATCTAAGCCCTCAACAGCGACTACCTGAGTACCAGCCAACAAAGGAACTGCCCATACAAAGTGCCAGGAAGAACAAGGGTTTGAAAAGGGCTGGGATCAGATGCTTCCAAAGGAAAGAGTAAAGCTCCACACATCAGAGTTAACAGAAAAACTTATTCTTAGTTAATGTTCTTCCCAAGCAGCACAAAATACCTGCTGGGCTGGGCTCTGGAAGGTTCATCTGCTCTGAGGCACAGCAGCTCTCAGTTTGAACCACACAAATTCTGGCTGTGTTCATGTCCTGAGACACTGAGATCCCAAGACCCTCCATATGCAAACACACCATTTCACAGCTGCCTTAATTTTGTGATCTTTTAATTAAAGCAGACAGTGCAGACAGGAAGCTCTTTGGGTTTGGGACTCTGTTCTGTGTTCATAGCACAAGACAGAACCATGGCTGTGGTTCACTACACAAATAACTGCCTTCTCCACTCCTCATCCTCCAGCATTCCTGTGCCTTGGCAGGAGAATTAACAGCCTCACTGGTGTCTGTGCTGTTTGCTGTTTCATACTCTCTCGTATCTCCCCTTACACAGCAATGGTGCTGAGCTGAGTGGAAAGGGATAATGGTTTGTCATTTCTACAGCAGTTTGTCTTTGTAAAAAGTTTTAACATTCAGTTCTCTGGAGACCTGGAAACAAGAGATCCTGGTACAGGAGACTGGTGTGCAATGACAGGACACTGTATTGGATTTAGCTGAACTCTGGTCCTGGGAATGACGGTGCCTGCAAGTGAGAGGCAGCTGATGTGGGGCAGAGAGTGAGGAAAGGAGACAAACATGATGTCAAGCCTAAGAACTCACCAGTGTGAGCTATCAGGCTGCTCCGAGTCAGCAATTTATTTTATTAACATTATTCCCTCTGGTCTTACATCTCGGTTACCCCTGGCAACCCTTTCCCAAACTCCCTGTACTATCTGTGTGCTTTAAAGCAGCACACACTAAAGAACAAGGTCTGATAAAGCAGGAACTCGGGGCTGCAGTTCTCAGTGCCATTATTCCCCCCAGTCCTCAAGACTGATGCATCAGAAACCAGACTCATACAGACAGAATGGGGTCCAAACTAGGGAAGCTGGGACAGTCCAAGGCAAACTGTCTCCTGTTATGGAAGAAAGAAAACAATAACAACAAAAGAGGAGGAATATATTTTCTCTTGCCAAAATATTTTCCCTTCAAAAACCTTTCCACGGGTTTAGAGCTACTGTTGGCCTCACCTAAAACTCAAAGGTTCTGCTCATGGTGTTTCTTCCTCTGTGCAGAAGCTGATTTGAAACCCTGTGCTGTCCCCTCAGACCAGTCTCCTGTTCCAGTGTCCTGCTCCACCACACAGCAAACATCTGTCATGGGCTGAAGCTGCCACTGGGATATTGTGGGGAGGGTGTGGGGACTGGGGTTTCACCCTTCTGGGTGGGATTTTAATTTATCATCAAGGCAAGCAAAAGGAACTGACTCCTGCAGAAGCCATCAGGCAAGTGGCCACTACCAATTCCTCCCCAGATGATCATTCCACAAGCAAAATTACCACCAACATCCCCACCTTTCATCAGGTCTTGTGTCCCTGCTTCCCTCATTACCTGTGGATGTCATCTGCCTCTCAAACCCCATTAACGTCACTAAACAGGGAAGAGGACATGAGGTATTTTTCATTCTTTCACCTGGGGCTGCACAGAGTTTGGATACAATCAGACAAGCAGCAGTCCTGGATTTCAGAAAAAAAAGGAGGTCTCTGTCTGTCACAGCTATCCCTCAAGTGGTTCCTATTCCAAGTGGAATTCCATTGAAACTACCAAGGTCTTACAGAAGCAGTCATGGATGGGCTCTTGAGGTGGACTGTCCCTTCCCTTTCCAACTTTCTAAACAAATCAAGGGTGTAAGAATTATAGTTTGTCATTCCAGCATCCAGAGTTCCTGATGGGCCTTTAGCTCACCTTGGACCAAGAATAAATTGCCTTTTTTTTCCCTTGGACTAAGGATAAATTGGTTTCCTTCCTACTAGTTTTCCTGTTCCTTCTACCCATCAGTTGTGCAAAGATCAGTGTGTTACTTGTTGTGCTCTGCTCACTGAAGGGTTTTCAGAAAGGTTCAGGATACATTGTGTGGTGTCCAGTTCCAAAATGGCATAAATTACATCCTGGAACACATTATGTCCTGCTCTGTTAGACAAGAGGAAATGTGGTATACAATGAAATAAAAGACATCCTGGAACCCATTACATACTCAAAAGACAAAAGAAAGGACATTATAGGATCGATGTGGCTAATAAACGATGTGTTGGCATCTTTTTTCTACCAAGACGTGAATTAACAACAGATGTCGTACACTAATGTCTATTTGTACACTAATCTAAAACAACTGCATTGCTGTTGCAGACAGGAATTTGATCAATGCAGGTCCCATTCCAGCTCCATGAGAGCTGCTGAGCTTTGGGAAAGGTGGGGAGGAAGGTGAACCACTACCAGTTTTCCTTTTCAGTGTTGGGGCATTTGCTCTGCCCTCCTTTTCTCAGAGGGTTGTTCCCTGCGGATTCCCTGCCTGCCCAGCTGGGACCCTATGGATGAAGGAAGGGAACTGGGGGCTCAGCTCAGGCCCAGGAGGGCTGGGCAGTGAGGAAGGGCTAACTCAGCATGGAGAGGCAGCAGCACCTCTGAGCTCCGGGGGCTGAAGGGTTAAACCTCAGCCCAGCGACTTCCAAAGCATCGCTTTGCTGCTCCCAGCCCGACAGCCCTCCTGCACTTCCCAAAGCCCCCCTGCACTTCCCAAAGCCCTCCGGGAAGGCACCTGCACGAGGCAGAGTCATGGGTTTAGTTAAGTGTAAGCCTAAATTCAGGCTTTAGATTTCAGAGTAGTCCTGAGACTATCAGCTGACCTGAGCCAGGCTAGCTGACAGCTGACTACCACTGGCTAATGGCATTCCATACCATATTCCAATATCATCTCAAAATATAAAAACCAGTGTAAGGAAGGGTTACTCAGTTATCATCATGGTTGCAGTAGAGACTGGACAGGCTGCCACTGTCCTGCTGTCCTGGGTCTTGCTGCTCCTACTGCTACTTCCCATTTTGTTTCAGTCTAGAGGAGTAGAAACATTTATTTGTTATTCTTTCTTTCTGTTCCTTGCTAAGTGTCTTTTAGAGTGCTTTATAGATTTTAGAGTAATGAAATCTGTTTTCAGTGGGAAGTAAAAAATAGTTGTTATATCTAACTTGTATAAGTGTGTGTTATATTGTAGTTTTCTTTTAATTTTCTCCATTCTGTGTAAGTATATAAACCTGTTTTGAGTTTCCAGGTTTTTTCTTTTATCCCTTTTCTTGGCAGTGGGAGGGAGGCTTTGACTCTGTATTGGGCAGTTGGCATTTTGCCAGCTCAACCCAAGACAGGCAGGTAGTGAGGAACAGCAGAGAAGACACACGGCTGGATTCGCCCTCTGGTTGCTTTCTGGAGAGTCGGAGGCAAAGCTATGGCAGTTCACTTACCTTCCCTCAACCTGAGGAGACACACACAGGGGAGCAGCCTTTGCCCTTCTGGAAACCTGGAGGAAGGTGGCAGACAGGGTGGAGACAGCCCTTCACCACCACCTTGGCACAAGGGGGAGGTTCAGTTTGGTACCTGCTACCCAGGCATTGCTGCTCTCCTGCAGCACCGCAGAACAGAGGTCTGTCCATGACATCCAAGGTTTGTGGTGTCCCATGACAGGGAAATGGAAACAGTTAACTCCTGTTCCTTCTCCCACATCTGGGACTTTCCTGGGCACTGATGTGATTACTCCCCACTAAATCACAGAAGAAGGGGACAAGTATAGAGCACAAGCCAAGGAATTCGGGATACCTGACCCTGTGGACCCAGCAGCAGCTGGGGATGGTGGCACTGGGGGGAGCTGCTGTAGGCACAGAAGAGCAGCAGAGGGTGGGAATCAGGAGCCCACCTCAGCCCACCACCCCAAAACTGCATCTCTGGCTGTTCCTGCCTTGGGCTGTGCCTTAACCACTGGAAGAGAACAAGGACAATGGCTCTTGGGGGGAAACAAAAGAACCAGAAGCATAAGGAGGAATGTGAAGCTGGCTAGATGAAAAAGCCTAGGTGAGTATATCTGATCCTTCCTCCCCAGCCAGCACAGGCTTGCTCTGTGAAAAAGATTTTCTCTGAAATAATTTGCATGTGCTTCCAAACTTAGTGCAGATCTGTCACCAGTCACTCAAAGCTCCACTTCAGGAACTAGCAGAGATTATGAAAAAACGTGATAGGGTCTGTCTTCACAGTGTTCACAGCCTGGTGTGGCCAAGAGCACTGTTTGGAAAACAGTAGGATAGGCTGGGAGTGCATTTACATGACACAAAATGCCAAAGTGGGTTGTCAACCATCACACAAACATGGAAATCTGTAAGCAAAGATCCTTCTTTCCAGCACATCCACAGATGTCCCATACATTTTTGTTTGCATACTTGCAACTTATATAATTACTATAATTATTATTATATGTGAAGCAAGGCAACCATTTATTCAGAACCAGCATCACAGCAGGTCTCACACCACACTCCAGCCACTGCTTTACTTCCAACAGCACATTCAGCTCCCAGCCCAGCACTGGCCCAACACAAGGTATGAATGGGAAGCATCCAGTCCCATAGTCACCCAAACTTTAACTTCCTAGATACTATTTCTATTAAAGCTGAACCAAACCCTCCCTGCAGAGTTCCTCATGGTGATAGTCATAGAAATGTTAAGAATTTTAACAAGTTCTGCTTCACATTAAGAATTATCTGTGCACACAAACTTGCTGAAGGCCATCTCTGAGTAGAAAGCTGCAGAATTGGTGTGTTCTCCTCAGAGATCACAGATCTTCCCTTTCCACAAAATTCCTATAAAATCTGAAGCAAAAGGGAGTCTCATGTCCAGGCCATGGTCTCTGCTTAAGCAGCTCTGGTTCACATTTCCATTTCTTGCATTCTCCTGTTTTCCCTTCCCTGGATGTATGTCAATGCCCTTAAGGTGCTGAAAAAGCAAAGTTACTCCACATGGAGTACAAGTGGGAAAATTCTTCACCTTTCACATAGTTCAATACTCCAGTACAGCCTGAAGTTTTGCTTCCTGCAACACTTCAACACTTTGAAGCAAGTTAATTTTTCATGGGACAACAGGATTTATAAACTTCCATATGATATTTGTTTGAAGGAGGCTCACACTGACCCTGGTAGAGTTATGTGATGATAATTCCACAGGAGAAACACACGTGGTGGTCTCTTTGGAAATTCTCCTTGTTGGCACAGTTAGGACAAGGGCAAGTCTGGCTGGCAGCTTTGCTTCTGAGGCAGTGCAGTGTCCATGGGCTCAAAACCAGCCCCACCAGGCAAGGTGGCCCATTAGTGACAGTTTCTATGCCAGTTAGGGCTTTTGCCTTGTGGGCATTTGGAGTAAAGACTCCCAACAGAAATTGGCTTTTACAACGTGCTCAGCAGCAGGACCAGAATCCATTACACACTGAAGCTGTTCCTGCATTGCAGAACACTTCCTAAACACCAAGGTTTCCTCGTAACTTGCAGCTCCCATGCACCATCAGCCTTCTCTCCCTGTCCTCATCTCCCCAGAGAGCGTATAAGTGCCAGCTGAGCCTGTAGGTTCCTATCCATGGACCTGCCCAGGGGAGGGACAACTCAATACTCCAGGAAAGGACATGAGCTCCACTTGGGCAAACAAGAATGTGAAACTACACTGCAGGCCCAGAAAGATGGGATCAAAGGAGAGGTGAGGGAAGAGGTAAAGATGCAGGAATAGTGAGGGACAACACATGGGAGAACCTCCAGCATCTTGCCCCAGGCTACGCAATTCCTGGCTGTAGCCCCTGTCCCTGAGCACCAAACACTTCAGAGGAGTTAAAAGCCTGGCCTGGGGGCTGCTTTGGAGCTGGATCTCTGCTGCTTTCCATCTGTTTGTACTTGAACTGATCAAGGCTCTCATGAAAGAAAAAGAACCTCTAAAAAACCATGAATAGGGAAAACTGGGACACTGCAAGTGGATATCCTAGAAGCAGAAGTGAGGACAAACTTTGGCTGACAGCACTTAGAGCTATAATAACACTCTCCTCCTCCTATGTTTAATAGCCATTAAAGAAAGGGGGAAAAAAAGAAAAAGACATCCATGTACAAAAACAATCACTCCATCAAAAGCTGGAAAGGGGCTCTAAGGCCACC
Source organism: Sakesphorus luctuosus (assembly GCA_013396695.1). Taxonomy (NCBI): domain Eukaryota; kingdom Metazoa; phylum Chordata; class Aves; order Passeriformes; family Thamnophilidae; genus Sakesphorus; species Sakesphorus luctuosus. The sequence continues at coordinate 366,046 of VWZD01005983.1, forward strand.
TCAGCCTGTGCAATACATTGGAAGGGGCCAGTGGGATTTTTAATTGCTCCAGTGCTCTTAATACAAAGTATTCCAATGGCAGCATCTACTATGTGGCCTTGCTGCAGACAATCATTTGTGTGTTGCTCTCTGGAGATGTTATGACAGTTTGTGGTGCAGTTCAGTCACAAACACCACCAGGTTGGTGCTGCTCACCCCCTGCATGGAGCATTAATGCCAAGGAGGACGCCGGGCACCTCTCAGGGTGCACCCTGTGTTCACCTTCCACACACTGCTCTGCAAACAGCACCATGGCAGGGGCCAAGAGAACAGCAAAAAGGTCATTCCCTGATGGCAGGGACAAAGAGATCATGAGGAATAATGGACATAAATTCATCCAAGTGAAAACAAGTCTTGCAGTGATCCTGAAAAGCAGGACAGCAAAAAGGATCAGGGCACATTGAGGCTTTCCTTGTACAAAGATTTGGTGAGGACAGGAAAGTCCTGGCTCCAGAATGGATCTGACATCTGTGTGGGAAAGTTGGGCTGACTGCTGTGTTATCCAAAGGCCTGGTGTTGGGAGTGAACCAAGGCTTAGAGCTTGGCTACAAAAGTTCGTGAATGCCAAGGAAAAGTCTTCCCTCCCCAGCACACCAATTGCCAGTGTGGACACTCCAAGTTCATGAGACTGCACACACATGTGCCCCTTGGAAACAAGAGCATTGCTGCATGGACTGAAAATAGAGTGAAAATGTTCTTCAGTGTATTCCAAAACTGTCCCCATGGCAACAGGAAGAGAACAACTTCTGTAGACTCAATGGCCATCTCTGCTTGCCCAGCATTAACAGCTCTCTCCAGAGACCCACAGCACAGGCAGCTTCCAGGAATCAAGCTGATGTGGTCAGGGGTTAAAAAAGACCATGTGGTAAGAGTCAGATTCTTGCTCTTGAGGGGACACACAGTTGGCAGACCAAGTGCCTGGGGACAGCAAGGTGCTCCTCAGGTAAGGAGAGGCATCATATCTGGGCCTGGGAGCAAAATCCCCAACAGGCTTCTACACAGAGAAATTCTAGATGGCAGCTTGCAATAATGGAGAATATTGAGAAACAACTCACTGAGAGAACTTGAGACCAAATACCAGTTAAAACGGAAGAATGACCTTGCCAAATTCCCTCACTGGAGGACTGTGTAATTAGGCCAGGAAAAGCACAGCAGAATCCACTGTGGAGAACAGCTCTGCACTGGCTTCCTGGCCCAACTGGCCTCCTCCACCTCCAGAGCCTGCATTTCATCCCAGCTACCTGGAGGGTGTGGATTACACCAGGTGCTAAGCCAACAATTCCCATCTCATCATGAAGTTAAGCCCAGGCCAAGTGTGAGGAAGTGTATTTTAATACAAACCTCAGACTAGCCAGGCCCTGTCAGCAGGAGAGCTTTGCCCAAATACCTGGTGGTGGGCAGGACACCAGTGAGTTCTCACGCTGGTCTGAGCAGCACCTGGACAGCCATCCATCCCCTGAGCCTGCAAGGCTTGAGCCCCTGGGTGGGGCACTGCCCAAAACCTCAGCTGTGCCCACAAAGGCCATGCAGAGCTGGGGCAGGGGCTGCAGACAAAAAGCCACATCACACAAACCCCCAGCCAAGCTGCTGTAAGTGGGATCCAACTCACCCTTAAACATAAGGCCCACACAACCTCGCCAGGGACTACAGGGATGTTGCTGAGACTCTAAATTGTGAGTACTTCAACAATCAGGCACCTGGGCACCACAGCAGAGCTCTCCTTCCCCTACCACCCCATAAAACAAAGCTACCCAAACCAGCAAGCCAGATTTTGGAAAGGCTGCTGTAGTTGTGTGACCTTGCCTGAGTCATGACTGGACCCAAGAGTCCTCCTCTCTAGCTCTGGACTCTGAGTAGATGGCTACAGTGCTTCCCCTGAGACCCAGAGAGGCAGAAATAGGAAATGAAATGGAGAACAGGGAGGAAATTCCATCTCCCAACACAAAAAAATTAAGAGGCAGTCACAGAATTCTCCTGGTAAGAGGTAAAGAAATGCGTATGCAAGAGTGAAGGCTAGAGACACAGGAATATCTTGTTAAACTTTTACAGTTTAACCACTGAACAAGCTACTTTCTCTCCATAATTTATACCTGAATTGCGTGTCTAGACATGACATCATTTTAAGGTATGCCTTGTGTTCTGTGGTAAGTTTACAATAACCAGAACTTATAATTGCTGTGGTTCAGGTCAGCAAAAGCGGAAAAAATACCCAAAGCCCCTTCTCAGCAGCTGTTCTTGGTAATGGCTTTGGGCTGTTGTTTTCTGTCAAGGAGACAAGGCCCAGAAAATGCTGAAAGCCAACACTGAACCAACTCCCCTTCCTAAAAGTGACAAATCCCACGGATAATCTTCAGTGCTCAGGCAGCTTTCCTTGGGATGGTTTGTATTAGGAGACTGAAGGACAACCAGATAAGCAAAGGCAGTAAAATATCTACTGATTGATGGCTCCAGCACCCAGCCCATGCTCCATGCCCATTATCCTGATATCCTGTAGGCTCAGGTGGGATCACAACAAATTCCAGTGTGTTTTCACCACTGAGAAGAAATCCCAAACCTTCAAAATCTGGAACCACAGTGTGGTTAACGTGCAGCAGCTGCTCTTCCTGGAGGAACGAACCCCGTGGTGATGAGGCTGCTGGCCAAGTGACTTCAGTCACATGAGGAGCTGCAATCACTGCCCTGGAGGACACGGCCTGGGGCATCCTATTGCATCAATGAAGTGGAATTTGGTTATTGCATCAATGAAGTGGAATTTGGTTATTGCAATGAAGGGAAAAGTGTGCAACCTGAATGTCAGATGATGTTTTGAGGTTGCTTTGGGGGGGGTTGGGTTGGTTTGTTTTCAGGGGCATGCTGGATACCCCAACCAGCCCAGGAGGAGCAGCAGGTGGGATCAGAGCCCACAGGAAGGGGCTTCAGGGCACATCAAAACTGCCTTTATGGCAACAAACACAGAGAAAGTCCCACACTGTCAGATCCAAGGCAACCCAAAGAGAAACCTGGATCTACAGGTGCTTTGGATGGAACTCACAGTCCACAACAAGCATCTCAAAAGGCACAGGTATGTCACACACAGGGAAATTATTTGTTACTTAGAATGAAATAATCCCATTTGCAAGGGACCTACAACAATCACCTACTCTGAGTGCCAACTGTTTGGGGGTTTTTTTGCCAGAAACATTAAAATTGGTAAGTATGAAATGTGCATGAAGGTTACACACTGTGCTCTTACATGTTACCTCAGTGGGAAGACAAACTGTAGCCATGAAGATACCCAGAATAAGGGCAAAGACAACAGACAGCAGCCTTAATAGGAATCCTTATTGACAGTGCAGTAAGCAAACTTCAGTCAAAAGGTAACATCATAACTATTGCTGACATCTGAAAGGCATAAACTGTCCAAAATCCAGCACTCATCACCAGCCTGGAAAGACCCAAAAGACAGAGGATATAGACTTCTGTCCCTTTTTCTCCATGTCTCAAGTGATCCAATCCCCACAAGTGCTCACAGTTACAAGAATGTGAATGAGTAGAATCAATATATTGATGTGTACTAATATAAAATCATCTTTGTTTTCCAAAGATCCTGCAGGGTTTTGTTATGGAAATATCAGTGGTCCAACTCTCCTCTGTCATCTGTAGCAATCAGAAAAAACTTGATGATTACTTCTTAGCTCTTCCAACACCCTCTCAGAAACTGGGAACCCCTTCATCTAACAGCAAACAGGAGAGAACCTGTGCTGCTGCAGCAGCAGGGGCTGGTTGTTGTCCCCAAGCTGAAGGCACCTTCTGTTCCCCTGGGTGATGACACCCAGAGCTGTCACACCCCTGCCTGCACCAATCCACACTGATGGGACAGCAAGTTGAACAGGGACCTGTGCCAGAGCAAGGGATCTGTCACAGAATTCCAATTCCACCCAGACCAGCACCCCTGGGACACTGGTGTGGGTTATTGCAGAGCTCCGTGGGGGATTCCCAGGGATCTGCACAATGTCACACGAGGCCATTATGAGAGCTGGGAAGCAAAGGCAAACCATGAGAGATGCTGGCAAAGACTGCCCTGAGGTGGCTGGTGCTCAGGAGCAGTGGTGAAAAGGAGGAGAAAGTGGCCACTGCTTCTCAGTGCCAAAGTGAGAAACAGCCCTGAGAACACCACTGCTCAGTGGATCCCATGGGAGCAGGCACATTCCTGCCCAAATGGTGCAGCTGACCCATTATATCCTCTGTCCCAACCCGAGTGTACATTAAGGGTCTACAGCTGCCTTATTATGAAAGTCTGAAGTCATCAGGGCTATTCTGGCTCCAGTTCTCATTAAAGATGTTGAACATCAGCCCAGGTTTGGTCAAAAAGTTACACAGGTTTTCAAATTGTTCCAGCTTGCAGTGACCAAAGGTTGATTTAGGGTTTGCTGTCAGAGCATATTCACATTTACAGCCCTACAAGCTGCCATAAAAAGCCAAGTGAAGATAAAAGTTTCTGCTGATTTGAGATATGAACAAGGTACAAAACCACATGGATAGGAAAAAGGATACTCACTCACTCTGGGATCATCACAATTCCAAGGAAAGAGGACCTATAAATAAACAGCTTTCGATATACTTCAGGAAACTGTCCTCTTGCTCCTGTCAGCTTCTAATAAGTTTAAAGTGTGAAACTTTGTTATCGTCCCTCCTGTTTCAAGCAACAAAGACCAAAGCTTAACAGCTGAACTTGTAGGAGCACAGAGATCCCAGGCTGAGGGTTTGTATTCTGGAGTTCACAGTATCCACATTTTTCCAGGTCTAGGAGGCTGGTGCTGAGTGTCAAAGACACTCACTCTGGAAAAAGTCTCCACTAGGCATTAATGGAGCCATGCAAATGCTCCTTCAAGTTCCCCACTAAGTGTGTGAGAGAACTTGTGAGTCTGTTCTGTAAGGAGCTCACAGTTCCATGGTTGGTATCCCACCTACCACTGCTAGGAGGCCTTCTGCCTCCCTAAGACAAGGGCAGGAACGACACCTTTGTACAGACCTGTCATGCTATAAATGAATCACTTACAAAGCAAGGAGAATGGGTTGTTTTCCTGTGTAGCCAACAAAAAGCTACTGTCTTGCTGTGAGTGCTAATTTAAGACAAAAGAGCATTTTCAAGGTTACGTTATGTTAAACACAAACCAACCCCATCCTCTGCATCCCACCCAGACAGACCAGATACAACATAAACAGCTGCTTATTTATGTTACCACAAGGACCAGCAAATGCACAGCAGAAGGACAGTGTTTGAGGCATCTCTGGCAGATCACACTGGGAGATGTGTTCAGCACATAATGCAACTGGAGAATGCTTGAAAAGACACTGTTTGCTTAATCACTTCAGGCTAAGGCTGAAAAGATCAAACAAGCCAAGTTCAGGAGTAGCTTTTTCCCCTTCTTGAATGGGCTGTAATGTTTTACAGAGCAGAGCCCTGCAGCAATACAAAGTGGAGTCTGAGCCACAGCTACACAAGTACTGGGAGCATATGGATTTAACAACTCTGGCCAGCAGTGAAGAGAAAACCAGAACTTTTGTTACTTAAGCACAGTCCTCTACCATTGAGGCTAAAAAACACCAGCTGACAATAGCAACAAAATTGTACCTCTCACCCAAACTGGCCACTGGAGAAGAGCTAATTAATCAAGACACTTCACAATTTCCATCAGTGTCTCAGTGGTACCACAGCAGTAAAAAAACACTCTCATTCCTTGAGAGCAAGACCTGACACCTTCAACAGAAACCTCCAGTGCTTGATCCAGGGAGCCACACTTGACAGGCACTGGCAGCAGGATGTAGTCTAATTAAAGCCCATCTGCCATGGATGTCCCTCAAGGGGTTTCCAGTGAAGGACCACCTAGCAGAGAACACAGGCCCTGCACCTCCCACAGTGGATACAAGCCAAAGGCATTACTGCTACAGAAGTCATTATGTACAAACAAATGAAGGATTACAGTCGGAATCCTGCCTGGGTCTGCTTTCCTGAGTGTATTTCACTGAGAGGAAAAGAACTGAAAACACAGGAATTTCTTCAACCATCTCAAGCAGGTAAGGACTAGGACACCTTCTAGTCTCATATTTCCATGATCCTTCTTTGTTAGAATTGCTGCCCAAATTAATGTAAGCCTTGTGCAAACCCACACCCTTCCCTGCTACTGCAATGCTTTTCTCTTGTATGTGCCTGCACCAGAGGCACCAATGCTCTTCTGTTGGATCTTTCATTTATTTAATTCTGTCTTGAAAGTCACTTAGAGTCACAGACTATTCTGAGTTGGAAGGGACTCACAAGGATCATCAAGTCCAACTCTTAATCTGCCTGCACCAGAGGCACCAATGCCCTTCTCTTGGATCTGCCTGCACCAGAGACACAGCCACCCATGGCACGAGGCACCAGCCACTCGTGGCACTGCAGGGCTTCACAAGCAGCAATAAAAGCCCCAATCATGAGCAGCGTTTTCCTTCCTCAGGGGGTGGAATTAGCGACCAGAAAGCCGCAAATGTTACGAGAATCCTCCCGTCCAGAATGAGCACATGGAAGATGTGGTTGCATCTGCAGCATGACCCTGATGTTGCCTCTCTTTCCTGCTGCACCCATTGCTGTGCATCCTGAAACATCTGTGCCTTTGCAGTGACTGATTACCCAGAGACACGCAACAGCGCTCGGTATCTGCGAGGCCGGGGACTGAACCCTGGGTTTATTACAGAGCAGAGCTGCAGGGAGCTGCTTGCCAGAAACCCAAACTCTGGCCAACAAGTCCCTCCAGGCTCACTTGGAAAGGCCTTGTAACCTCGTTGCCTTATGCCTGCTGGGCTCAAAATGAAATGCAAACTTGCATGTTACTCGTGGATTTGGATGCGCTATCCAAGGAGAGGCAAATCGGGAGCCCGAGCAAGAAGCAGATGTTCTGAGTCCAGAATGAAGCTTATCAGTCCTTAATGAACTCCATCATAGGGAGTTTCAGAGCCACTCCTCAGTGTCTTTCCTGCTTTGGTGGCTGAAGGACCTCGTGGAACCTGTTTAAATGGTGATGTTTCACTCATGCACATTTTGATGAAGTTTTTTATTAAATGTTGTTCAAAATCTATCTGATGGCACATAAAATCAAAGCTGAATTCTTTAGCAAGTTTTTACCAGCCTTTGATTATTTCAGAAGAGCAAAGTTGCTAAAGACCCACTCAACAAGAGTTCTTTACAGTGCACTGACAATCAGGATATCTTACTTACAGGAAACATTTAATCAGTTTCTAAACTCTCTGTAATGACACACATGAGGTTATTAGAGTGGGCCTATACCTACTTCTTGTCCAGTATCTGAAAACCTTGAGTTAGGCCTAAATGACTACCCAGTTGTGGTATTTTTAGGATAGTTGTGTATAACACACACCCTCTGGCTCCTCCAGATGGCAATCAAGGTTAATCAATCGAATTATTTAACTAGAGTTAAATAATAAGTGAATAAATAAAAGTACACAACATATTCAAATGCCATCTACTACAAAAGGCATATTCTCTTCCAAGCCAAACACTTTCCTTCACAGATGCAACACACCCTTTACAGCATTAAAATCCTGGGGCTCAGATGTGCAACACAATCAGGACTGGCTTTCACATGAATTTAACAGCAAAAAGGCTGAAGTTGCAATAAATGCTGAAACTTGATCTCTCTGAGGAACACCAACACACGCAGGTACCTCTGCCCATGAAGGTTTTCCTTGCTGTGTGTTGGGCAGTCCCTTAGATGCATTAGTAGTGAACATTCCACCTGTCAGAGCCTTTGAAGCACCAAATTCCAACATGGCATTTCTGCTCCCAGTTTCAGAGCACTCATTCTCCCATTGTCCCACAATCTCCATTCCCACCCTTGGTATCCTGCTGCCTTCACAGTCTCCCAGCACTTACATCTGTGCATTTAATTCCTCCTCTCTCTGTGACTGTCCTTGACCAAATCTCACTTTATGGATTTCTGCCCAACTCCAGAATTTAATCAAGGTTTTGACTGCATTTTAGTCCTAGTCTACCATGTACTCCCCAGTACTGCTGAGCCTCCAACACCCAGAGATCTAATGAGAGGGTTCTCTCTATTCCTTACATGAATTCTGAAATGGGAAAACAAGCCAATCCCTGGTACAACTGCATTTACCACCTCTGCCCAAACTGGCACAGGAGAGTCCTCACTAATTACAGCACAGGAGTTCTCTCCAGTGAACTGTGGATTTGGAAGTTGCTCCATCCATTGCACATTCCTGCAGCTTCCCAGGTGGAGCTGTGCTAACTTTGCTGCCTTCATCCTTCTAATGAATTCACATAGAGCAAAGATATTGGAATGACATGCACTGAAGATGATTTAGCCTCACACTTCCCCATGTTCAGTTGAAGTTCAGCTCCACCAGAAGTTATTACTTGGAGGAATTTTGGCTCCCCATATAACAACAAGGAACTGAGTAAGAATAAAGTCTGAAATTCAGCAATATGGGAATTTGATGCTCACCTCCTGCTTTCACCTCCTACAAAACACAAAACCAAGCTCAGTAGTTATCCAGGAAAACTAAAAGTAAATAAATTACTGCACTCATAAGGAAAGAGATGGCACTCTGCAAATTAGACATTGCTGGGGCACTCAAATGTTCTCCTGGAGGGAATTCAGTAAGTTCTTCCTCAAGGAACCATCCCATTCAACACTGTTTGACAGCAACATTAAGTCCACACATTTCATAACTAAGCCCTTGAAAAGTAATGGGGAGGAGCTGTAATTTCATAAGTGTTATGCTCAAGAGTGAAACCCAAACCAGCTAGTTAGTGGGCAATAGCCCTGCAAGGTCAGTGAAAGAAAGATCCTTTTCACAGCCACCCCTTCCAAGTGCAGGCATTCCATGGGAAAGGCCTAAGCCTCATTTCCCATTCCTGATAAAACCCAAACAAGTCACTAAAGCAGCAAGGAAGCTCAGAAACAGCTTCAGCAGGTGGTTTTAATTCTTCTTCCATTGTTATCTATAATCCACTGGGAAGGCATCAAAATGAACTGTGGACACCAATTAGAAACTATCCCTCTCATTTAGCTCTTCCCTATGCAAATGCCAGTGTACACCCCAAAAATGACTGACTGCTGCTACAGACACAGCCCCACCCTGCCCTCACCAACAGGAGTGCCTGTAGGAAAGAGGAATAGGGTGGAGTTTTTCAGGAGAGTGTTTTTCCTGCTTTTGGCACTAACCACATTTGCAGGACTGGCAGCATAACATGTCACATCCCCCATTTTCCAGAGGGCACCACACTGTCAACAACTCCCAGGGCTGTGACAATGGGAGTCTTACACATGAGAAAAAAGCCAACTCCCTTCTAATGGCCTCCAGCAAATAAGTTTCATCATTGTAAGGATGAATGGGAAACAAGTGATAATTTGGGGGAAAACAGAAGATCTGAAGGGACAGCTACATGAGAAAGTAATATGTGAAAAGCTCAGGGTTGAAGGAGGTGGTCAGGATTATGAAAGGGAGAAAACACTGTGAGAGGTTGTATGGTCTCTTCAGAACCCACATCTCCCAAGTTCCAGTCCCAAGGACTTCACCTGGATGCAACACTATAAATAATCATCCATGCTTGTACAAGTTTAACAGAACCCCAGAATGTTTTGGGTTGGGTTGGAAAGGACCTTGAGCTCATCTCATCCCACCCCCTGCAGGGGCAGGGACACCTTCCACGAGACCAGAGTGCTCCAAGCCCTGTCCAAGGGAAGGGTGTGATCATTCTTGATTAGAAATAAAGCAAATTCATAGAAAGTCCTTCACTATAAACAGGTGTGTCTTCACTTGTGATTTAAGAAACACACAGCAGAAAGCAGCAAACATGTTTGGGAAAGCAAAGCAATAGCTTATCAAAATAAAAAAATTCTCTACATATTGGATGGGAACTAAAAAACTTGGGACAATGCAATGGTACAACGTACAGCTTTCCCAATTACACCAAGATAACATCTGCAGATATTTAGCACTTCAGATATTTTGACATTAGGTGCTGAATAAAATTCTCCCTATCCAGATTAGAAATGTCCAAAAAAATGAGACTACTCGAATGCTGGAATGCAGTGTCAAAATATTTGGAAATCTGACAAGGATTTTTTTTTTCCCTGACCATGTATTGAAAAAGAAGATGAACACTTCAAAATTGTTCAAGTAGTCACACATCAGTGATGCCAGAAAGTGCTCTCAGCAGGCTGCATGTACTTCCAACAGTGAGCACATGCTCCAGGAACTCCTCAGAAAGCTTGATCAAGGGTGACACACGTTGTGCCTGAAGCCAGAGGTTGCTGAGTGGTCAGAACAGTGGTGGGAGAAGACAGAAACTGGGGGACACATCACAAGGTGGTTTGGGGAACTTCTGGTGGACCTTCTGCCCCATTGCCGGGGCCACCAGGAACATGAGCAGGAGGTGTAACCCATGGGAGGTTATGGGATGGAATTTCAGGGGAGACCCCTGTGTGCTCCAATACACAAACATCAGTGCCCAGAAAGCCACTTCCACACATCAGCAATTCCATCAAGGGTGATCAACATGTTTTGATGCTTTTCCATAAAATACTTTTGAAGGTGGGTCTACAGAGAGAGTTACCATATTATACCACCTCCTTACTAGCTAATTATTAGGGAATTGAGGTTGCCCTTAATAGCCTATAACACGTATTCACATAATTCACTTACTGTATCTACTAAACATTAATCTGTGTCATGAAAAGCTATTTTTAGATGCAAATATTTTGAAGATCTCAAAATGAGAACAAAGACTCATTTCACTACAGGAATTCCTGAATCAATGTCTGGTAGACACTCCATAGATTCCAGGTCCAGACTTGAAGGGAAGGAACCTCACAAATTCCCAGCACAGAACTGCCCAGGTGGGGAGAGCACTGAGGAAACCCCTCTGGAGAGTTTCACTGTACAAACAGAAGTTTTTGCTTTATGACTGAAGTGGAAAAACAGTTCATAGGGGAGAAAACCAAGACTTGGAGAAGTGAGGTCCCAACCCATCAACACCCCCTTGAACACCCTTCCTTCTAGAGCACTTCAAGGGGCTTCCAAACTTTCAGGTCCCTTGGTTTGATGTTCTTTCTCATGGTCTCATAATTGCATTTGCTCAATTAAGATTTTCCTGGCAGTGTTGTTCTGCACCTCTACTCCTGGGACCAAGAAACTTGGTGAAACAGCAGTAAAAAACAAGAGGGTTTTGCACTCCATCATACCAAAAGGAAAGTCCTCATTATTTTCTTATCCTGCTTTGAAGATTATAAATGGATGGAAATCTAAGATTTGAAAAAATATCAGGGTGACAAGATGCAAGCAAGTTATTAAAAGTAGATAAAAATATTCCATGAACTGAAATGAAGAGGGGGAGGAGAAAAAATAGTTCTCAAATTAAACCATTATTGAATAAAGCTGCTCAAATTTCCTATGCTACTTTTATTCTTATAGAAAGAAAAAAGGAATCTTGGAATCACACTGATATCCCTTTAGAGGTGCTGAGGATACTCTGGGAGCTGCTTCTTGCCCAAACAGCTCAGCTGTTCTACCATCAATCTGCTTCTGGGGTAAGTGGGATACTGGCCACTGTCCCAAATTCAAGCAGTACAAGCAAACAAGAGAGAAAGTTCTGTTATATTTGTCAAGTGAAATAAGACCTTGCCTGGCTGGAGAGCTCCAGGGCACACTGAGCCCCTGAACTTGCTGGGGACACTTTTCCTCTCCCAAGAGGTTGCACATGCCTTTGAACTTTCAGCCATATAGAAAAAAAAGGCTGAGTTGAAATGTCAGCATCTTCTTGGATCCGAATCAATCAGCTTGATGCATGATTGCAACAACTAAAGCACTTCACCTCTGCACTGCCCTCATCCATATGTTCTTTATATCAGCAGGCAGCAGACTGGGTGGCTCAGTGCATTCATTTCCTGTCCTAGGCTTGGGCTCCAGCTTAAACAAAACAAAAAAAACCCCTGAAAGTGGAAAATAAAAGTTAGCATCTAGTGACAGTTATGTTCACCAGACTTGTTTGCATCAGATCTCCTTCTCTATCCAAGAAAGCTGCAAGAAACCCTTGGGGAAGGCCTGGTACAACTGGTGATTTTTAACTATCAACTCAACTTGCCGGTCACAGTTCTACAAAACCAGGGAAGGAATTGGAGACCTTTCAATATTGCCATCCCTTTGGGTGAAGGGAAAGCAATGAGGGAAGGGGGGAAAGCCCCAAGCAGTGTCAGCTTGGAGAAGGAAACAGGGTGGAAACCATCCCCACCTCAGTGAATTAATAACCCACTGAGAGTGAAATCTCCATCAATCTCTAAAGCTGAGCTCCCTGCAGATGCTGCTGCTCTTTTATCAGCTACAGTGCAGGAGTTAAATTCCCAAGATACTTTAAATCTGAAAATGTGCAACCTTCAGCATGAATGTAGGTGCCTGCCAGCTGGGGACACTTGTTACTGTCTCAGGCCAAACTCACCAGCTGAGGATGGAGACACTTCAACAACTGAATGGCATTGAACAGGTTGCTCTATCAGAGCACAGAGTTTCTGTGGAGCCTTTCCCACTGAAGGTGTGCCATGGGAGTCTGTCATACTTTAGGACTAGAAATCCACACTGAAAGGAAGGCTGACCTGGCCCTTGGGAGAGCACAAGAAGAATGTCAAACATAACTGCACTGCAGCCTCAGAACAATTTCAAATTCTTTGACTTGTTTCCTCCTTGTTCACCCTCTCCCCCCATCGTGTCTTCCCTCATAAAATGCTGAAAGAAATAAATTTTAAAAAGGCAAGGAAGGCTTGACCATAAGGACAGCTAATAAAAATAACACATTCTCCAGATATGCTACATTGGCTCCCCCAGAGACACAGCTCCAGAACAGCCCAGAAAAGGAGCCAATATTGACCCTGCTCACTGAGGATTAAAGGAAGAATCAATAGATCTTAAAGATCCCTCAAGCATCAAGATGCAACCACCATCAGCCTCAGGAAGGGACCCTGCAGCCATACCCACACAGCTCCCAGAACTCCTCTAGGTGCTTGGTCCATCCATTTTCTCCTGGCCTAGTCCATCCTGCTGATGAAAAAGCAACTTATTATTCCACCATTGGGAAAGAAAAGAGCCATTGAGAAAGAAAATGTTTTACTTCAGTCTCTGGAAAAACAGGAGCCATCTTGCAGAGGAAGGTCAGAGCTACTGCAGTTGCCATTCTGCTGGAATGTTCAGAGAACTGAAGGATTTGCAACACAGCAAGAAGGTAAAACAAAACCAGTGCAGGTCCAGTCTGCCTCCAGTCATACCTACCTCACCTCAGCTTCAAAAGCACCAGCTGCACAGCCAAGGAAAATGAGATACTGAGAAAAAAATCTCACTAAATACCAAAATAAGTGAAAGCATTTTGAAGTCTTACCCTGCTAATTCACTCTGGTTTCATGACTGCACTGGTTTGGTTTTGTTTCAGTTTAGTTTTCTGTTTCCTTTTGTCTGCTTTTTCCAGGAAGGACTCACACAAATGTAAACATCCCACCCTCTCAGGGGAACCAAACTTGTAGTAGGAGAGAGCACAGAAAGTACAAAAGGCCTTATATCAGGTTGCCAAAAAGCTCTTTTTAGCCTCTTCTATTTACATTTCCAAGTGACACTAACATTAAGAATTAACATAAGGAGTAAATAAATACTTCCACTTTAAAATTGATGGACAGCTTGAGGTGCTGTGAAAACCACTCCAGTGGCACAATTCTGCTGTATCAGGAATGAGCACTTTATTTTTCTCCTTTCAAGAACATGGGACTGTCAGTAGCACCAGATGTTTCAGGGAGAGGAAAAAATAAAAAGGTAGAAAGAATCTCACACATGAAAGTGAGGGTTTGCTACTGGCTTTCTGCTCCCACTCCAAGCCCAAAAGAACAGTTCCACCTTGAAAACTGACTGCATAAAATTGTCACCTCGTTCCCCAGGGCTGCTCCTGTGAGGTGGCTGCCGACCTGCTCAAACGAGTTTATGTTGGATTTTCTTTCCACCTGCCTGTGCTGAGGCAGCTCTGGCACTGGGAGGGAGCTGCATTCTCTCCTTTACACCACTGAGCTCTAACTCCTCTCACCTGTCCAAGCCCACAGGCACCAACAGGCTCTGCACAAAGGTGTCCCAGGACCCTGGGCAGGTGTCACCCTGAGCTGTGCCAGCCCCATCAGCTCCCCTCTCCCCTGCAGTGACAGGGACAAACCCAAGCTGCACACAGCAGCTTCTCCTGCTCAGGCTCACTCCTTTTAGCAGCACAGTAAAGTGCAGAGCTCTCTCCTGCAGACTGCAGTTTAAGGGTAGCTCTGCCACTTTTTAAGGCTTTTCTTGAGCTTCTGGGCAGCTCTGGTTTGCTCAGCAGCCTGGAGGTCCTGCTGCCTGCATCCTTCTTTGGGACTAGAACCAGGCTACATCCAAGCCAGAGATTTGCCCAAACTGTGTGCTGACCATCAAGGTATCACAGCACAAAGAAAACGAGGGGCAGCTACAAACAGCAGAGTCTGGGGGATGTTGGACCCCCAGTGACCCCTCTCAGCTGCCAGGGACAGGCTGTGCTGATCTGGTGCAAAGGAACAGAAAACTCAAGGCTCAGGTTCTCCCATCCATAAGCCATCAAACCTCATGTCAGATTGAGCAGGTGCCTTAATGCCTAAAGGTGGGACTTGATGGAGAGGAAGGACTTGTTTCAGAGCAGAAGCAACAGGAAGGAAAATGCAAAATGTGCCCTTTTTTCCTATTGAGATGGAAAAAAGAAAATGCTTTCTTTTCTTCCTTCTCTGGAATAAACCCTGTGTTTTCCTCTGCATGAAGGTCAAATGCCAGACCCAGAGCTGTGTTTTCACATGCACTGTGCAACCAAAATGTTGCACCAATAAGTCAGGGAGCAGGTGGAAAGGGAAACCAAAGGTGTTGGTGTAATTCAAAGTTCTCTGGGAACACATTATTTATGTCCAGACCTTACAGGCATGAAGCTTTCAGAAGCAGCCATTCAGAGAGCAGCTTTCAGCAGCTACAGCAACTGATGGCAATGACGGGGACACGTGGAGAAGGTAACAGTAACATGGGGAAAGTGCATTTTCAGAAGGACTGTGCCATGGGGATGCCAAGCACAAGCACATCTATACTCATTTCTCTCCTCCTCCCTGTTCAGGCATCCCCCCTGTGTTTGCAGGCATTCAGGATGGTCTGTGTTCCAAGAGCACCTTGCAGAGCTTGTGTGTGACTTTCAGGTCATGAAGAGAACACGTGATTTGTCCTGTTTGAGAGGTAAATGAAGGCACAAACCCCAACTCAGCCCAACCAGTCCCCACCCTTGCTGCTGTGTAAGGACAGATGCATTGCTGGATAACTCACCCTCCTCACAGTTGCTCCCTGTGAAGCCAGGACAGCACCTCCACTCCAGCGTGGTCACAGTTCTGTAGGACATTTTGTACGTGGGCCTGATGAGAGTCCTGTAACTAACACAAGCAGAGAGTCAGCGGAGGGCACCCAAGGGTGGTGTTGCTACTAATTCATAGCACACCTTCCTGCCTGGATTTATTCCAGAGCACCCAGCCACCCCCAGCTGCAAAAGAAAAGGAGCCCCACAAAATAACAGAGCAGTGTTTGACTACAGCATGGAACTGATTCCACAGCTTTTCTTTTCCTCCTTGCACCCCCACACCTTTCTGGCTCTTCCCCACCCCTCTCCCCAGGCGACACCAGTGTGGCTCTGGGGAGAGCTCAGCACTACCAAGTTGCTGCAAAGGGCAGAGGTTGTTTGCTGACTCTGCCTCCATGGGGATTTCTCTGAGGTTGAACAAAGGCTGGCAGTAGCTTTTCCTCACTCAGCACCAAGAGAACTTCCAGTCTCTCTGGTGTCTTCCCCTCACTCAGCTCTGGGCTGTGCCAACACATCAGCATGACAACTACATCAGTGATCTTCACAGATCCTTTTTTCCAACTGGCTGAGATTTACCTCATTTCTACCAATCTGAAATAGGGT
Organism: Sakesphorus luctuosus; assembly: GCA_013396695.1. Lineage (NCBI taxonomy): Eukaryota > Metazoa > Chordata > Aves > Passeriformes > Thamnophilidae > Sakesphorus > Sakesphorus luctuosus. The sequence continues at coordinate 382,100 of VWZD01005983.1, forward strand.
CACACTTTTCTTCACCAAGGACAGTGCCAAGGGAGGTGTGTATGCAGCACAACATCCCTGGGGTCCCAATCACAGCATTGTCATGGCCCACTGGAAATGCAGGGCTGCCTGCAGGCACAACAGGGCAAGGCACCACCAGTTATGCAGTCAACACAACATAGATAGTTGCCTCAACACCAGCGTTGCCTTTAAAACAGCAGCTCTTCACAACTGGCAAATCAGAGTTTTCCCAGTATACAGCCAAATGAGTCACTGCTGCTATTCATGAAGCGAAAAGCAAACACAGAAGTCGTACTCAACAAGCTCCCCTCGAAATCCCTTCCCTTATTTAGCAGGCAGAGGAATTTGGCACATGGAGGGAGAGTCTGAAGCTTTGGGATTACACTGTTGCAGGCTGCAGTTCATGCTTTTCTCTCCAAGCCAGACAGACACAAGCCCTGAGCACCCTCTCCTTGGGGAAAAAGCCTCCTCCTGCAGTGCCGGCAGGAGGCAGAGCACTGCCCCAGGCTCAGCTGAGGCCCAAACAGAGAAATCCCATCCAAAACTGCTCCAAAGGGAGGCAGGCACAGGTGTACATGCAGGACAGCACTGCAGTGGTGTTGGTGGTTCCTCCAAGAGCAGTAACAAAGGCTTGCCAGGAGAGGCTGCCCATGTATGTCTTGGAAAGAAGGAGCAGCTCAGTCACGATTAACAGAGTCTTTGGGAAACCAATTTCTCAGGATGCTGCCGATGATGATTTGTGCCAGCTGCCAAACACGGAAACCAAGAGCTCCTGCAGCCACTGGGGAGGAGGGCAGCACAAGCTTCCTCCTGGGCACAGCACTGCCTGCACTGGCATGGAATCACCCAGCGATGGGAGAGCAGTGCCATCCCCTGAGAACATGTTGTCCCATCCCCTGAGCTGCCAAAAGGGGCACTGCTAATGCCATCACCTGGGATCCAAGCAGCTGGATAACACAGGCTGGACAGAGCCAGCTCATCCCACCTAGTGCTTTGCACTTCTGCATCAAAAGGCATTCAGGAGTTCGCAGTCAGGAGTGAGTCTGAGGACTTGGCAGCACTCTGATGTAGCTGTACCTTCAGTGCTTTCTAACAGAGAGACCCAAGGCACAAAGACTTTAAGTGTCTTGCTGAGGGTCTCTCAGAATAGCTCTGGCAAAGCTCAGGAACTGAACCCAAGTCTCCCAACTCTGAGTCCTGGCACTGGACTCAAGACATCTTTCCACACGTAAGCCCCGAACCATCAGTCAGAAGTTCATGACTTTGTCACTAACACCACAGCTGGATCTGACCTCGAGATGAAAGTCTCCAGCCTTGTTACCAGTGTCCAGAGCCAGCTAGTCTCCAACCACACTGTGATTTTAAACCCATGTTTCTGCCAACACCAAGATGTTAAAGCTCTCTCAAACTTCATTATGAAGTGTGGAGAGTGGCTGGAGGCAGACTGGAATCTTGGCAGCAGTTCTGTGTCGGGGAAGTAGCTGCAGTTTAATCCTCAAATGAGCGAGGACTTCTCAGGGCATGACAAAGGTGGAGCTCAGCTGTCACAGTCTACCACCCACCCTGAATTTCCTGGAAGAGTCCTGATGTCTGCAGCTCTGTTCAGCATCCTGCAGTCAGACATGGGAAGTGGTCCCAGCCTGCAAGCTCCAGATAGTTCTGAAGTTGCTCTGTTCTTCCTAGCACCTTTTCCCCTCCGTTTTTGACATGGCACTAAGGTCTGTTGCTGCCTGTGTCACCACACCATGCAGATTTCTGACAGCTATTCCAGGAGGTGAGCAAAGGAAGTGCCTTTAGCACAGCATCACCCCTGAGTGACACTTGAGGTGTTGCAACTGGAAAAAGAATAGGAAAGGAAGACACCTATTAAGGAGCAGAGGCCTTAGAATGAAAATGTGTGGAAAACACAAGAAGGAAAAAGGATTGGTAGCAGAAGAGGGAAGCCTTTCCCTTGGATGTCACCCAAGCCACAAACACTGGCATAGAAATGTGCCAAACCACAGCAGGAGATGAATTTAAGATGAGCCACAACCTGCACTGCTTTGCTCCCAGATAGCCAAAGGATGTGCTGAGCACACAGTCCCCTTCAGCAGAAGACTTCATGCACTTCACAGAGAAGCAAATCACCCACTCTGCTGCAAGAGTTTGGTGTTGTTTACCAGAATGTTTGCTGAGGTTTCTTAACGGGGTCCCAGGCATTGGGGCAACTCCCAGGGCAGAACACAGAAAGCTCAGTCAGCTGCTGCTGCTGCTACTGGACCACATCAGACACCTGCCTGACCTTGGAGACTGCCTCATCCCTGTTAAATAAGCTACAGGAGCTTGTTCTCTTGCAATCATCATTTGGGAAGCAACATCTCTTGCTTGTGTCTCTGACTGCTCAGGAAATGGTAATCTGGGGAGGGAGGGGGAGATGACTGATTAACTAACTGCTCTGGGGGGATGAAGCTGGAAGTACTGGAGAGGTCAGGACACACAGAAGGTTGGCAGCCAACAAGTCTCACGCCTCAGCACACAAGGATGTGTTCCCCCCATTCTCAAGGAAGTGTCACTGAACACAACAGCCAGACCTGACACAGGAAAGGGGAAGAGTGTCACATTCTTGGATCAAAGCCTCAAAAATCAGGTCAAAGAGAAAGGCATGATCTCTGCCATGACCCAAGCAGGACAGCCTGTCACACACAGGAAATGCCTTCCCCCTTTCTGGATCTCCCCTGCCCTTTGACACTCACAAACAAAGCTGTTTGTGCCTGAAGACCACATGAGAGGGAAGGCGTGAAACTCGTTTCCACATCACAGGAGAGGGTTTTGTTACTGTGATTCATTCAGCCACTGCAGATTATGTCCGAGGAGACCTCAGTGACCTTCAGAGGCTTCTAATTCCTTTCTATTCAAGTCCCAGGCTGAAAGTTTCACCATCACTTACTGATGGGTTTCAGGATAACAAGAGGAATGAACTTGCCTTTTTGACCGGCAAAAGTTCTAGAAACCAAGGAATTCAAACTTTCTTTTGCCTACTGCTCTCATGGCAATGAAGTCACATGTCAACCCAGTGGGTCTAACCCTGTACATATAACTGGCAAGTTGTCTTTCAGGGACAGTCTATCTCCCTTACAGCTGGTGCTACCTCTGCATTAAAAGAAGTTCAGAGCAGAGCTTGTAGTACTGCCTCTAACTTTTGTACCCACTCCTGACTTACAGACATGCCAAAACCCTAGAAGTCCTCACAGAAAAATCAGGGTGTTCTGAAATCAGATTCCAGGTGTGTCAGGTGAAGTAACTGTATCTTGAAGTAGTTGGAAAGAAGGGTGGTTGTTAAGAGCTCAAAGAAGTTACCAAGAACAGATTTGGTTCCCACCACCACCACCCCCCTCACTCCAGACAGACCATCACACCATCCTCTCAAAGCCTCCCACACACTGATTACACCAGGTAGCTCCTCTGACACAGACAAGGCAAATTCTTTCTCTAAGCAGTGCCACAGCTGATGCAGGGACAAGGAGCACCTTTGCATCACATTTGCACTCCCAGAGATCATCCCTGTGAATCAGACCTGTGCCCTTTGCTCCTGCAGCCCCAGCTCTCTCAGCTTCCCCAGCACAAAGGCATGAGTTCCTCAGAGGAGTTTCAAATACGCTCCTACGGACACTGGATAAACCCCCTGCAGCTGCAGGAGTGCTGGAGGTCACTGTACGTGTCTCCTGCCTTTGCCAAAGGGGAAGAAGAAGGCTCTGTTTAGCTCTGGACATGTCTGGTTTGCACAACTTAGCAAGAGGCTAAAATCCAGGAAACAAACTCAGAGCTCCCATTCCACACTGTAAACAGCAATAATTTACAGTCTCAGTCTCAAGGGAAAAAAAAGATTGAGGACACAGAGACAGACATTTCCAGGCCCCCAGAGTTACCATCAGCTCCTGTCTCCAGTAACAATGAGCTCCCAGTGCTATCCCAGCAGCACTGCACTTCCACCAGCGAGGAGGAAGAGTGTTCCGACAACATCTGAGCAAGATCAAAAGCCCTCAGTCAGCAGCCTGAGCCCATCCCATCACACAGGTGGCCCTCACCTGTGCCCAGCCTGCACACAGCCATGCACATTGTTCCACACCTGAGAATGCCCCTCTGTGCTGCAGCTCTAATCCTACACTCCCAGAGCCTCCAGCCTCAGGAGCTTCGGCCAGACTGCTGGAGAGCTGCCCACGCACTCTGGGGTGTGACAGAGCAGAGGCACAGCCTGTGGGGTGCAGAAGCTGAAGCCTTCACCACACAATGGAGGGAGTTCAAGAATAGATCTGCTGAGGAAAAGCCTCCAGCCAAGACAGCTCCAGAGCAGCTCAGCACCCAAGCTAAATAATGAGTCTGGGGGGAGGGCAAGAACAGAGCAGCTCATCCCATCCCTGCCAAGATGACGACACTCCTGCTCTAGAGGTTCCCCTGCTGGCTTCCCAAGAGCAAGTGAATGGACAGCAAGGACATCACACAGCCCAAGCTGCTGAGCTGGGATCTCTCAGATCCTCTCTGTCAAAGGCTTCACCCCAAGCTGCAGTTTGTGCAACAAGGGAAAGAAACATCACAAGTGAATGGGAGACAGGAAGCAGATTAAAGCCATGTCTGGCCACGCCGATGTCTGCCCGTGAGCAGAGCCCCTCGAACACAGAGCCCCTCTCAGCTGTCACCACGAGGCTGAGAGAGGCCTTTTTTGCTGGCTGACATCCCTTTGCTAGTGAGCAGCCTGATAACGGGTGCTGGCAGAAGGAAAGCTCTCCTAGATATGGTTGACTCCCTTGCAAACAAGGAGATGAAAACAGTTTGTTTCAAATCACAGCTGGGAGAAATGCTATAAAGTCAAAATAATGCCAGTGCATTACTGACATTTTGCACTGCTTACAGTCATACACTGTGCCCTCCCTCTTCAATTCAAGCTCAGGCACCACAAATCTCACTGGAGAAAAGCAGGAGAAGGCCAGAAGGTCTTTAAGTTTATATTTTTAGCAAAAGAAAAGCAGATGTATTTATATGACCTAAACAAGCACAGGGATATAGAGAACATGAACATTTTTAGACACTACCAGACTCAGAGTAAGCCTGACCTTACTTGAAGCCAGACTTCCAGAAAACCCCAAAGGAGGAGCTGGTACAGAGAAAGTGAGGAGGAAACAGAAACAAGTAGGGTACCCAAGCTGGGTGTTCTGCAGGGATTTGCAGAGCCCTGTCAAAGGAAATTGTGCAGGACTGTGGCTGGTAAAAGCTTAAAAGCCACTTCAAAGCCAGTTTCTTAACAGAAGAATAAGGAAAACAAGTATAACTTGCAAGGAACTGCACCAGCAAGGGAGGTGCTGAATAGAAGAGGCACTGCCCTGCCTTCTGACTTTGGGAACTGCCATTCTTTTCATCTGAAAGCAGGAGATGAGGTTCACCTGAATCAGGAGAGGGATTGGTATTTCCTGAAGACACAATATTCATTTTGGTGAAAGAGGAAGGAGAAAGTATTTCAAAATAAGGTAGTTTTAACTTCAGCTTGACTCTGAAAGCCAGTTCCTGCTTCCCTATAAGCTGGCAACATGCTAGTGACAGGCTGCTGGGTGGGCTCAACAAAACCCCAACCACACAGCATGACCCAGAGGGAGCAAATGTTGCCCACAGCAGTTACACATCATAAGGTCCATCATTTTCAGCAGCTGTTTTCCAGTCTATTCTCAGAAAGTCAGATGCACTGCTGATGTCTGGGATGGGGATAACATCTCCAGCAGCCCACATGACTTTCAGGAACTCAGTGGCTTCAGCTTCATTGTTACCTGTTCTTGGGGCTCTCCCTCTCAGGCAGTGGCAGGAGGGGAATTATCAGGAACCTGCTTTACCTCTTTGGATAACTGGGTAGGCTCCAGCATTGTCAGGAGCTTTCTGGAGGTCCTTGGGAAAGGTCCAGGGTCAAGAAGAATGTCATAGGATGTGTGATTGGAAGACAGACATTACAGTTATTTCCTTGGAAGGATTCCATTTGCTTCACTTGCATTTCCTCCCAGCTCAGAAGGAGCAGAGCATTCATGTCCTCCCATCTCTCCTGGCAGGTTTCTTCATGGTGATTGTCCTCCAGAAATGCAGCTCCTGTTAGCTGAGCTTTCACCACCAGCTGAGGCTTTAAATACTAATAACCTCAACTTCTTTCCATGGTATTTTCACACAGAAAGAAAAATTGAGATGTCTGCTGCTGTTCTGTGTTGTCTCTGAACAATTGGACTCAACAGGCAGACAAACCAAACTATATTTGAAACTGAAAATGTTCCATGAACAGCAATGTCCCAACAGCACACACTCCTCAAGTCTCAGGATTAATGTAAGGATCAATGAGTAGGAGTAACTGCAGGGGCCCACAAAAAGAATTTCTACTAGTAATATGATCAATTGTTTGGTACTTATGAAACTACAGTTATGTTAACAAGGAAAATTAAGCAAGACTTTTGGCAAGTTTGGGAGACAAGGTGAAAGCTCACAAGTTCCTAGTGACAATTATGTGTGTAAAATGTCTGGGAAATTAAAAAGCTTCAACAGAAGTTTGGCCATGACAATGTAAAATATTAAGTGTTTCAACCACAGCCTTGCATAAAGACCAAAGAGACACCAAAGCAGATATATTACATGTGAAAGAGCTGAGACTGACCACTGGCCAAGAGGAAACTGGAGAACCAACTGTGGTAACAGCCACATGCAAAATGTGAATTCCAGATAAAGTGTCACAAGACCAGATTGGGGGTGTCGATCTCAGTCTGCAGCTCAGTCACATCCTGGCCAGGTTATCAACCACAGGAGGAGCTCAGACAGTGACCTGTGTGTGAATTGGGAACAATAACAATAAAATGACTGAGCTTTGAGAGCTCAACTATGGCTTGTCTATGTGGGAATTAGTTTTAGAGGTTAGGTGCAAATTCAGAGCACAATGGCTTTTTTGCCCCAGTTCCCAGCCAGGTGGGTAACACTGCTCTGAGAATGCTTTCACAGAAGGCAAAGCTCAGCTTTACTGAAAGGTGGTAGCTGGGCACAGCTATTTCACACTTGGCATTTTAACTTCTTAAACATAGGTGGGTTCCAAGACTATAAATGACTAAAAGCCAAAGCAGGCTCAGGGCAAGTTTTTGACCAGTTGCTGTTTTTAAGATTTGTTGGCACCTGAGATCAGCTCAGTTGGTTAAAACTTGGTTGTAATAATGCCAAGGTCACGGGTTCAATCCCCTGTGTGGGCCATTGACTTGAGAGCTGGACTCGATGATCCTTGTGGGTCCCTTCCAACTCAGAATAATCTGTGAGTCTCAGCTGAGGAGAGGGCATTGTGTTTTAACACTTCTTTAATTGATACTGAGGTTCAGGAAATCTGAGGAAATTCCCCCCTGAAAGCACAGGACACATCACCTTTGCCCATCACCAGCTGCAGGGAATTTGATCACAGCTTTCCAGGGTATGTGATCAATATTAGCCCTAAATCCTGAGTGTGAGGACTTGATACCACCAAGTCACACAGACCAACTTATCCAGCATCCCTGCTAACTCTGTTCAGTCACACTGAACATTTATTTACTGTCATGTCTGACTAGCAGGCTCCTCTGTGGAGAAGCACAAACTGCTGCACATAGTTTGTCCTAATCCTGATGTCTTCAAGTTGAATTATCTGTCCCCAGGCTGAAATTTGTCACCTTTTGTAAACATAAGTGATGGCAGATAACTTCTACAACAGAATTTGCTTAATGAGGACAAGAACTTTGTGTTTAAGGCATTGTGTAAGATTACATCAACCAAATAAATATGCATTAGGGAGATGAAGAATATATATAAGTGAGTTAATATAAATTTTACTGTATAAAAAATAACTGTGTACTTGATTTGTGGAAAGCTCTACTTTGCATAGAATAAACAATGTCTCCTTTCTAAACTAGAGGGTGTGTCTGTGTTTAGAGAGCTCCTAAATTCAGCAGCAATGCTACACTTACCTCCACCCGTGGTTACTCTGCACCCTTTATTACATCCCCACAATCTCAACCCTCCCTGCAGCACTGACCAACCAAATGGGAAGGGCAGGAGGATTTGGGCAGCATGAGACATGAAGGTTTTTACCTCACTAAGTTGGCACAGGGTCCTGGCCAGCGGCAGCTCTGGTACACCCTCTGGATCACCGTCTCCGAGCCGTTCTGCACCTGGCACGAGACCGTCCGTGTGACTGTGTAGTGACACCAGTGCCTGCAGGGACAAGGGACAGAGTCAGCCCCAGGGAAACAACGTGCTGGACCAAGGGACAGCAACACCAGACCAAGCATCTGGGTGTGGGGTTGTTTCTTCTGCCAGCCACAGCCAGGCTAACTTGCAGGCTTCATTCCTCTCCCCACCCTCTCCCCCCAATAGCTGCTGAAAGATTCCCAGCCTCTGCCAACCTGAGCCTCAAGAGATCCAGCAACGCTTCTTGTTGGTCCTCAGAGGGCAGAGTTTTACAGTGCATAATTTAGTTCTGCTACTTATCAGAAACAATAGGATTTCAGAAAAAAAAAAAAAAGAAAAGAAAGTCTTTCAAATCTCCTGATAGTCAGTTCCCATTGTACTGGTCTTAATTTATCCTGCTCATTATGGTATCCCTTCTCCAGCCTCCCATCATTCTGAACAACAGCAGAGTTAGAAAATTCTGCTCTCTGGTGTGATGGAGCTCATTGGCAGCAGGGCTTGAACCAGCTGGGTGCTGGACAAGTCCTGTGGCTGTCCTGGTGATGTTACAGTCTGAAAGTGGACAAGGGAAAACACAGGGGAGGGAAGGACAAGCATCTCAGGCTGTGTCACGAGAAAACAAGAGACAGACCTCCACACTGCAAGGTGAGAGAGAAGGAGCTACAGTGTCAGCCTGAGAAATCAGGACCTAGACCCCTCAGAGGCTTTATCTGGAAACAAAAATGCTTTTAGGTTCCACTGACATGCTGGAGGGGGGGAAAAAAGGATACTTTAATTTTTACTTTCCTATTCGCCTAATAGTGGTTCATGTTTTTTGTGAATGCCTTGGTATGGAATGTTTTGTGATGCTTTGGTACCTCAGCATAGTTATAATAGGTTTGAGACCCACTTTCCTACTCATGGGAGTAGGAACTGAGGTCATTAGTGGGAAGTGGAGCCACCAGCCTTTGCTCCAAAACACAGAGAGCATTTGTGTGAGCATTCCCTGTGGAAGCAGAGGAGTCCTGGCTCCTCATCCCTCTTAAAGCAAGACCCCCAGTACAGCTGATCCCTTCTCCAAGTACCACAGTGACTCTCTGGCCTTGCACACAGAAATCAAACTGCTTGCACACTGGAAATGCACCTGCAAATTCCCTTCCCCAAACCAGTTCCATTTCCCCAGTATTTGCCATTTACAGCCTTTGTTTTTTACCCCCCTTTGGATTCCCCTCCCATCTCTGCAGGAGCCCCTGCTCTCTGGATAGCTCCCATTTCCATGAATAGGAGCACACATGCCAGAGGCTGAGCCAATACCACAGACCACAGCAGGGCCAGGGAGCTGCTCACTGCCCCTTCAGCTGCAGCTGGATGGGTACACGGGGCACTCAGGGCCATGAGCTCTGCAGCTTCTGCTGCTCACCATAAACCCCCTTGGGGTCCCTCATCAGGACATGTGGACTAAAGTCACATCAGAGGTGCCCCCAAGTGGGCAGGGAGGTCTTACAGAACCAGTTCTCAGATTTCTTGAGGATCTGTGGTGTATATACAGAGATCAGGCACCACAATACCCAAAAGTCTCTAATGACATCTACAACATGGAACTAAAGAGCAAAACGGGGGTAAAGAGAAGGTTAATGAAGCTTCAGGGCACATGACCTCAGATCCCTTAATGGGCTCAACACAACTTCCAGACAAAATTTAGGGAGCAAAACCAGAAGCAAAGACAGGAGCTAAAGAACTGGAAGTGTGATCATTCAGAGGAAAGTTTCCCCTTTCAGTTCACGTGCGTACACAGTGAAATCAGCCAGTTCATCTCTCCAAGCCTTACTCATGGGGTTTGTCCAGCTGGGTAGATGGGAACACACCAACCAAGGATGCATTAGGATATACAGCTTGGAACTCACTGCAGATATAATAGCACAGTGATTATGACAAAGAGAGACAAAAGCACCCCAAGATTTCTCTCTGCAAGCCAAAAGTCAGCAAGAACAGTCTGCAAAATGCAAGCAGACTTCAGACAATGTGACGAAAGGCCTCATCATGGCTTACAGAGATTATAAATGACCCTTTATATTATATACAGATGCTAGGAAGGAAGGTTTAGGACTTTCGCTGGCACACATCCAGGATGGCAGAGAATATACTGCTGCTTATTCAAACAGAATATTCCAACCAAGGGAGCAAAGTGATCCAAGCAGCAGCTCTTTGAGGGCTGGATCTGTGGGATCTCACCAGCATATTTAGCGTGATGTCCCACAGTGTCTCGTGGAATTGATCCTCACTTACAGAGACAAGTTTCACTTGGGGCATTTCCCCCAGCCCTTTCCAGAGGGACACCCTCCTCTCACAGCCTTTTTAAATCTTGGAACACTTTCATAGGCAATAGAGGACCTGCAGACCATGACCCACAAGCTACTGATTTAGACAGTTTCACTCTGGGGCTGCAGACCAAGATCTTGTGTCCTGATCACAGCTGACATGTTTTTGCAGAGGGGATATGGGTGTTGATGCCAGCAGATATCCAATTATATTTATTGTGTAGGTTCAGGATGTTACTGTGCACCTTTCAGGCTAAATGGAACAACAAAATCAACAGTTTATTTCCATTTAGACATACTCTGACAACTATTCAGGGCTTAAACACACCCCTCCCTCAGCAGACGCTGGGAGGGAGTTGCCTGCTCTCTGCTGACTCAGTTAGAGCAGTGATGGCTTCAGGCCCTTGGACACTGGAGAAGACAAGAAATCCTCACCTTGCAGGGCACAGGCCAAGGGATCTCAAGGGGAAGCTGGACTTACACAGAGAGCTGGAGCTGCAATTTGATTCTGATGCCAGAGAGGAAGCCCCATCTGCACCCCACTGACTTTCTGAACCTCCTGGGCCCCTCATCAGAAGTTTACTTGGATGCAGAGTTCATCCTCTGGAGATTTTGGATGTCTGTACAGCCTGTCATCCAACAGTGAGAGGGGAAAGGGACTGTAGAGGGTGGAGAAGTGTAAGGTAACAGATACTCCAGCTAAAATACTGCAGGTTCCAGAAGAGTCATATACTCACATATCAGAGTTCAAGTCTGAGTTAGCTTAGAGCAATCATTTCACAGATGGGAAGGCACTGACAGCAAAGCTTCCTCTTCCTCCTCCTCCCCCTCTGGATCTGCCCAGCCCTGGTCCCTGAGCCCACATACTCCAGGGATGTGTAAGGGATCCCTCCACCTATTCATCCACTGTGAATACTTAGAAATACTCACACTACAACACACAGAGCCATCCCCAAAAGCAGTATCTGCCTTTTTCCTAGTCCAAACTGCTGGCTTCTATCCAAGCTTCTCTGTCTTCTGGGGGTCCCTGGAGGACATTCGAGGTGGTTCGCAAGAAAAAAACCGACTGACTGTGTGGAGGTTTCATTTCTCTGCAGAAGGGATCACAAACTGAACGACAACACAAAAGCTCAAACCACCCAGACTTAACTGGCCAAGCCAGAAGGAAGAGAAGTCTTTCTGGGAGTGGGAGGAGCAGTTATCATGCAGGATTGTTTCATCAGCACCTGTTGCATGTTTAGTCACAAACTGGCCCTGCCCACTCTCAATAAATACCCCAGAAATCTCTCAGTAAGGTTGGCATTTCTGATGCTTGTGACTTGCCCTAAAGCTTTGTCCTGTGTAAACAACTGCACTGAATTATCTTTTTGTTTCCATAAGGATAACACACTGTGTGTTATACTTAGCAGAGATCAACATTTAGGGCACACAAAACAGTAGGAGTGTTTTGATAGCTAGATAGATTTCCCCACGTTTCCTCGTAACATTTTTCACTGGAGCTATCAATTTCCCTGCAATCCTAGAGAGGAATTTCAATAAAATCTGAAGGTCACCGACTTTCACTGGGAAAAAGTTGCTGTTCTGACTCAATGAAAGCAAACTGTGCCCCTTTCTCTGTGTAAATAGTAGAGCATCCCATTTGCTTTGCCAAAGCAGCAACCAACTGTGTGCTGGAGCCCAGCATTAGGAGGGGTTAGTTACTTATATATTCCCCTGAGGCCACGAGCAGAAGTTGCCCTTTACATGCCCAGAACTCCAGATTCAAAGGCTGCCAGGATCTCTGGGGTATCTCATCCTGAACAATCCAGTTCTACAAAACTGTATTATTCTCTTCTTGTTCCCAAGTACACACCACTCTGAATGTGCTTTGACTCTCTCTCATCAGGATCAAGTTTACCAGCTAATTCACTTGGCTGTGACCAGGTTACTCCTCACTGCTGTGACCTGGCTAAAGAGGAAACAATCCCATCCCGTGTTACTGGAAAGCTCAGATGAAAGCCAAGCTGGGTTTAAGTTTCTCCTGTTCTTGGCCCTATTCATGCTCTCCCCAGGTAACTGCGTTTTAGGATCAAGGCTGTCATCCAGCTCTTTGTCCAGCAAAGAGCCAGCTACAAAATTCAATTGTAACCAGCAGTCTCCACAATATTGGAATGTTCAGAGTTGATGGATTGATTCAGGCCTGTAGATTGATGGACCATTGCTAAGGAATCCATCAAAGACCACCTGGCAGAGGCAGTGGGGAGGCTGTACACAAGCTTATGACAGCGGGGCTCAGTTCAAAGCAGACTCTGCTCTTCCATTACAAAGTTTCAAGAGGTCTGCAAGTCAGAAGACATGACAAGCCACAGTAATCTTGTTGTCAATATTGATGTTTTACGCATGCCTTACTCCTACTGAGCACTTCATAGTCACTAAAAGAGGTTACCCTGACTCCTGTGAAAAAGGGAGAAAAATCTTTGTAACAGCCCATTCATTTTGGGAAATGAATAAAACTGGAAGGCTGCTGGTGTTTCTGAAGCCAGACAGCAGCACCATTTGAAGCAGCAGAGAGTCAGAGGCACGAACAAGAACAAGACAAGTTCCAGGTCTCCCACTCCGCTGTGTTGGTCAGACAAAGATTGGAAGGAACTCCAGTCTCAGTGCACACACCACCACTCCACCCCCACAATAAGAGTCTGAACAAAGTGGTCATAAAAATAAGTTCTGGCTCACAGAGCAAGATGGGACAATTTATCTAGGAAGCTCCCAATAGCATAACCCTTCCCCAGGGGGGCAATATGTTCTGTGCTTAGTGCACTTCACATACACATTTGCCAATAACAGCCTCAAGTTTTCCCACACAAAGTGGATTATCAGGGCCTGCTGGAGGGAGTTTAGTCCTAGGGGAATCTTCACCTTAGGAGGAAAACACAGTTCAGTCCACACAACAGCTTCAATCTTCAGCAAGTTCTGCAGCCAAGCACATTTTACTGTGCTTTCCTTGCTTTGTTGTGTGTAGAGTTCACCCTCCAAACAGCATTATCTGGGGGCTGAGCTTTCTTCAATTCAAAGGACACTACACAAGACTTTATCTCACCCTTCTGCAGCCACTGAGGTTACAGGGGTAAAGGGAAAACCCCTCCCTACTGGAATTAGAAGCAAAATAGCTAAATAACACAAAGCACAGCAGCTCTTCTGCAGAGAAAGGAGGGAATCAGCTCCCCAGAACAACATTCAGCTTCTTCAGCAATGAGACCATTCCCCTTCTCTTCCAATCCCCAACCCCATTCAAGAGGGCTTTCCAACTGCTGCAGCTACTGCAGAAGGGGCCTTGAAGATGAGAACCCTCACCTATTACACACACTGATTCATTTGTACCACCCTGTACATCACCCCCAGTATAAATGCAGGATGTAACAGAGGCAGAAGCAAACACAGAAAATGGTGACTGGGCAGATGGTATCAGAAATAAATTAATCCTGCCCCTCTGTGCCTACATGTCTGTGGTATGTGCATAAGGGGAAAGGGGGGAGGAGGCACAAGGATCCTTTTCCACCATAAAGTCCCTCTGATTTATACCCACTCTGCAGCTCCTCTGACTTTGCTGCTGACACATCCCAATTGAAGCCAACAGTAAATATGGGTGACCTGAACCATAATTGTCTTCATCATGAAAATGAAAGAAGTTAGTCCATGACTGAGTGCTCAGGAACAGAAGGGGAGTTCCCTCCTTTGAAGTGCTTCGCTTTTACAGACATTCTGCTGCACACTGAGACGTTTTGCTGTTCCCTCCTCTGAGCTGATCACAGTCAATGAGAAGACAGGGGTTTCCAGCATTCACAGGGGGAGGAAAGAGGAAAGGTACAAAAATATCCATGGAATCTGTCTCTGTTAAATTAGACTGACTTGATGGAATCTGGCATTTGATATCCATGCAGCGTGGAAATCAGGCCCAATTACAACCATTTTTGCATTACAAGTCATTTTTGCAACATAAAAGCTCCTTGAAAGCCTTTCAGGAGAAGAACCTGAGTCTAAACATTTTTTCACAGCTGGATAAGCTGGTTGTAGATAAGTCTAACACCTTCATACTGTGAATACATCCATAGTACTCGTTTGTTCGTTCCTAAAAAGCCTGACCTTGAAAGGAAGGGTGGGATCACAGAAAAAAAAAATCCTTGAAACCTTGGTTGAAAGTAGAGAGCTGGGATTTGTTTAATCTGAAACAGATCCCTGTGTTCAAAGTCTGTGTCTGGCACTTGTCTGTGTCCTCCCCTGAGGATCTGATCCCCTTAAGCTGAGGACAGGGATCCTGATCCTCATTCAAAGTACAAGACTAACTGATAAAAGTCAATACTTCTGTGTTTACAAAAATCCTTTCAGAATTTAACTTTGAATTAGAAAGAGGTGGAGTGGGAATTGTAAGTGGAAGAATAGGATGCTGACACACACCTGCTCATCCTCAAAGCCTTTGCAGAGAGAAAACCATTAAGAAAACGGGCACAAAGAGTCAGCAAAATCACACAACGGTATCCTGTGCTTTTCTGGTGCTCCTGTTGTGGCTCCAACTCCTCCTCCACCACCCACAGTCAGAACCCATTGCTGCCTTTATTTTCCCTTGCTACATTACACTGCAACAAAACAACACTTTGCACAATTCCAGTCCTCCCAAATGGACAAATCCAGCTCCTGCTGGTTCCAGCATCTCCTTCCAATCCCACCCTTCTCCCTCCAGAGCCTCCATCAGCATGGACAGCCTGTCTGCAAGGATTGCACAGGGGCTGCTCCCAAATTTATTTGTTTGCTCCTAGAGCTCTGTACAGGCAGCAGAACGTGTTTGTGCTTCACACTGAGCCCTCTGGTGCCAAAGTGCCAGCACTTCCCAGCAGCAGTGAATGCCACATGCATGACAGGAACACAGGCACTGGGCCCAAGAGAAACTGGTTCTCATTAGCACAACACTGGCACCAAAACCCACAAACTGCAGCAAGAACAAAAGGCAATGTCAAAAGGAGAGTGCTGAGCATATCAAAGAAAAAAAATAAGATGGTACAATCAAGTCATTGTTTCCTATTAATGAGGTGATGTTAATCTTCCAATGGGACATGCATGTTTGGGGTTTTTCCTAGAGCTGGACAGGGGGGATATTGCTGTCACTAGAGACAGGTACACCCTTTCCATAGCTAAAAGGAAAAAATATACATTGAAAGAGTTCATGCAGACAGCACATTGCTTTCTCCTTTTGTTTTTCAACACCCAGAGGAGTGAACCCCAAAAGGTACCCAAAACCAGATCAGAGCATCAGATGTGTTAGAATGCAACTGGAATTACCTGCACAGACAGCTGTGTCAGCAACACTGGGCCCTGAACTCTTCTAGTAACACATCTTCTACCTGCTCTCCCTCCTTCTCTTTTCCTGTGGCACATTACAACCATTTCATTCAGCCTTGCGTTCTTCAATTTGATCAGCACCTTGTAAAGAGGTTTGTGGGCTCTGGTATTTAAGGGACTACACAGCAGGCATTTCTAAGATAGTTACCTATCATATAGTTGCCCATCATGTTGGGAACAGGGTTTCAGAGCCAGAGGGACCTCTCTTCCTGGAGGGAAGTTGCAGTAGGTGTGCAGGCTCAGCCTGTTCCAAGTGACTGCCAAAGAGCCAGACAACCTCACTGACACTGCCAAGGAAACAGCCTTTCCTCAAGCGCAAGAAAGCCCTACAGCTTTCTAATGTTTCCTGTGCTGGAGGAGGTGATTAGAAACAATAAGCCAGTCTAGACAAATCCATCTTTTTATTTTGCTTTGAGACCAACAATTCCTCTTTCTCCTTTTTAATTTGCCAGATTGGCCATTTGTGTGCAGTGAGGCAACTGCAGATCAGGTACCCATCAGCCAGCATTTGCACTTGGCCTGAGACAAGACTTGCTGGTGCTTCAGGAAGATTCTTTTGGGAACAGTTCTACCCCACCAACATGTCTGTACCTCAAGAGCCAAGCACTTTTTTCCAGTAACTGCTCTACTGATGTGTCAAGCTCAGGGATTCCCAAGATGGGCCACATGAGACCCAGCCTTGGAAAACTTCTCTGCCTGGGTATTGAAAGCGTTAATCAGTCTGAAAAACAAACCCCAAAGCCTGTGTGTTAATTTGCTATTTAAATTGAAAACTTTTTTATTCCATGTCTGCCATGTCTGGCACAAAGCTGTCCTGGGCGTTACTACAATAAAAAATAATTTGGAAAATAATCCTATTGTTCCAGTCACACCCATGGGAGTTTCATGTGTAGGGAAGTAGGAACATCAGAATTGAGATCTGCTGTGTGAGCTGGGTTTGCCCTTTATAACAGTCAGTTTTGGGTCAAGGGTAATATTGGGAGAGAGGTCAGAAACAGCTAAGGCAGGAAGATGCATCAATAGCTTTAAACCCTCAAAACCCACCCTGAATGTAGAATAGCCTTACAAACACATCCACAGCCATGGGTGGTAACCTTTCTCTTCCTTGCCTCTCTCTCAAGCCAGTCATTCCCAGCACCCATCTCAGTGAATTGCCCTAAAATGCTTCCCAGTTGCCAAACCAGAAGCCCTTTCAAAGTGCCTCCTCTGCACAAAGTAAAGCCTCATTCAAACCCCCTGTGACTGAGCTTGGATGGGGTAGTTACAGGCACAATAACCTGTACCAGCAACCCCCTTTTCACCTTCCTGCAGACTCCCAGTCCTACACTCTGCCCCACTGCACCCACCCAGTGCCAGAAAGGAGAACTCCATAGCATGTGCTGTCCATCCCTCCCCTGCACACAGAGCCCCAAACCCTTGGTAGTGAACACACTGTTGCCTTACCAAGTTCTCAACTCACTTTTCAGCAGACTGTGTTTTAATCACACTGCACTTTGATATCTGTCCATAGACAGGCTGTAAAGAGACATCTAGAAACTAAGTGCTGTAGCTACCTGTTTTCAGTGGGAAAGGTTCTCCTGCTTTTAACACAACTTCCTAAACTTTCACTGGTTTTGGAAGCAGCCTCCATACCTCATTTCTAGCCAAGAAAAATTATTTATATTCTCCTTTTAAATCTTGCTGCAATCGAGTTTGTTCATTAAAAGTAAAAAAAAAAACCAAGACTTTCCCTTGTGAATGGAACCACTAACACCTTCCTCTATTATTAAAATATTCTTGAGCAGTCTAAGAAGCCACCTTAGTGCCTCAGTGCTTTGGAAGCT
Source organism: Sakesphorus luctuosus (assembly GCA_013396695.1). Classification (NCBI taxonomy): domain Eukaryota; kingdom Metazoa; phylum Chordata; class Aves; order Passeriformes; family Thamnophilidae; genus Sakesphorus; species Sakesphorus luctuosus. The sequence goes on from VWZD01005983.1 coordinate 399,789, forward strand.
TCTGTTTGGAAGGGAGATGGTCTTCAGGGAGGAGATCTATATTTTGGTATCCAGGTGGAAAATGGGTTTGATTTGGCCAAGTAATAACAGCTGAAAAAAACCCCTTCCATGGCCTGTGCACGCACAGTAGATTCCTTAGGAATGATAACACTGCCTTGAAACATTCCCGAGTACACACGTGGGAAAGTGGATGGGGAGGAGGCAGCACTGAGCAAGAGAGGGGACAGCAGGAGGGCTGAGATACAGGCATTTGGTCAGAAAAATTCCTGCCCTGTTCTGTGGGGAATTGCACAGCGAACTCCATCACACAGGGCAGGCTGTGGAGGGTTTGGTTGTTGAAGTTTAGAGTTACCTGCCAATGCAAAAGGGCAAGGCAACCCAACTGCTCCCCCATGGCAAAGGGGGAAAGTCACAGCATCTTAACCACCAGTGTGGTGAGAGTGCAAACTGATGCACACAAGTGATCCACCCTCCTAAAGCAAAGGCTTCACAGGCATCCCTCCCCATTCTGCTGGGAATGTCTGGAATTATTGGTGAGAGGGGTCTCAGGCTGGGTGTGCAAAGGAGTGGCTGACACTGCATACACCAACAGCCCATTTTAAACACACACTACTTGCTAAACCTTGGGGCAAATTCAAGGCAAAGCCATTATAGGGAGATTAACTTTCCCCCCCTTCTATTTACACAATGTTCTTCAATCAGAAAATGAAGAATCCCATCAACAGTGCAGAAGATAAAAGGTTGACTAAAACAAGTAGTCACAAGCTGAATTTTATCAATGGGTGACAGTTATTTTGTATTTCTGTTATCTTTTTCATAGTCTGTCAAGAACAGCTTTCTGGTTTTTAGCTATTGCAGGCAAACCAGGGAAGGACACAGGGCTGCTCAGTAACAGCCTGTGTTTATTATTGCACTGAGTGGGTACACAAACAGCCTTCACACCACAGCTCAGAGTGCTCATGTTTTACCCCTCACACACATGCAGAGTTTTCCTGTGCACCTTTCAGCACAACTTGGAGAAATTTTTACATGCAGTGTCTCAAAGGATGGTGCCAAATTCAGCCACTCTAAATGTAAAACCAGCAGCTGCCATTGCAACGTAGAATATTCTGAGTTGGAAGGGACCCATCAGGATCAGAGTCTGACTCCTGGGCCTGCACAGACACCCCAACAATCCCACCACGTGCCTGAGAGCGTTGGCCAAATGTCCTTGAGCTCTGGCAGCCCTGGGGCTGTGAGCACTGCCCTGGGCAGGCTGTTCAGTGCCCAACCACCTCTGGGTGAAAAGCTTTTCCTGGTATCAAACCTTGCTTGAGCCATTTCTAAGGGAGTATATAGGGATGTCTATACAAGCACTGCAGAGCTGAATGTCAAATTAAAAGGCTGTGACAGACTCATTCAGGTACTTCTTGCAGCTAAAAATCTCTGGTATAAGTTTCTGTTGAAGTCACTCTCCTGCATGACTCAAAAAATTTGGTTGATCCTCATAGTGTGGAGTGACAGAACAACTATCAAAGAGGCTTCTGTTGCTGCCAGGGTGCCCACAGGAGCAGCCTGTCCACCTGCTCAACTGCTCCTGGCAGCATTGGAGCCACAAGCCTGTGGGAAGCATCCAATTCCAGTCAAATGCTTGTGTGGGGTTTGGTGTTGGTCTTTGTTGGAGGTTTTTGGTGCTTAAAAAAAAAAACCCACAGAACACCCCCACACACCCCAGAGCTCAGAGATGTCCAGTATAAACCAGTCCAGTTTCTAGTTGCATTCAAGAGACCAGTTGTGATGATTACGGCAATTTCCACATTCTCTCTTTTCTCCCCTCTCTTCCCAGACAGTGCAGACACACAGCTTCACCCTAATCTCCCCCAAAGTTATCCGGTAGCTTCTCCAGTTGGTACCTGGGAGCTGAAAGTTTACTTTCAGCAAAGTGCTACAGTTATTCGCAGAAGTTACTTTGAAAACCTTCTAGTTCAAACACCAATAACCACTTGGCCTGACAGACATAATTAGAGAGCTTGATTGTTTCAAAGGACATTACCCAAGAAAATGAGTACATTGCTGCAGTCCTTGCAATAAATTTCCAATGGGTTTGGTTGCAGATGTCTTGTAAGGGTTTTAGCAGACTTGTAATTACACTATCAGGCCCCAAGTATTCTCTGGTGCTTGGCAAAACAAGATCCTATTATTTCTGCTTGCAATGCACACTCATTCAAAGCTTATCCACAGGCTGACAGCCTAAGAATTCCCACCACTTTGTAATCCAACATTTTTGTATCATTTGTGATATACATTAGTGACTTCCAGTAACAGCTGCCTAAGAGACAGCATTTCACTGTGTGATAGTTTAAACCCTTTGGCTCAGTGCTGTTTCCTGAAATACACTGCAGGGAGACTGGAGCTTTTGCTGCAGGTTACGCTGATTTACAGCAGCATTAAGCCAAGCACTGGAACATCCTACAGAGCCCATTTGCCTTTTTGCTCTCTGCTGTACCTCAGATGGGAACAGGGAAAGCTTGCAGCAGCATCAGAGTCCAGACCTGCCTTTGCTCCAAGGTGGGTGCTGTTGAGCAACACCAGTTGCCACAGGCAGTTTTGCCCTGAGCCTGTCAGTCCACGCTGCTTTTAAAGGTATGTCCCACATTCAGACTCCCCAAACCTTCACTGGCACCAGGGACAGGAAAACAGCCCATCCTGTGCCATCACCCAGCCCTCTGCTGCTGGTCAGTCCAGCCCTCCCTGCACCATCTCAAACTAAATCCTTCTCTGCAAACCTTAGGCAAAGACCAACTCCCACAGACTATCCAGGCTCAGAGAGGTGCAGGGAGCACAATGATCTCTGTTCTGTAAGAGTGGAAGTTTATACAAGTGCCAAGTATTATCATTCATAGATTATAAACTTCTGCATATATTCATATACAATACTTTGGATTTTGCAGCTTTCCCTCTAAGATATAACCACACCCTTATGAAATACTCCCCAGAGCCTTCCCTTACATGAAGGGAAATATTACTATTCCCATTTTATTTAGGGGAAAGAAAAGAGAGAGAACTTGCAAATCTCAGCTCCCAGACTTTGTGCTGCTCTACAGAGTGAATATACATTGAGCATTTAAGGAAACAGTCTTTTTCTTGGGAAAGAGTGTGGGAAGCAAAGCCTTACGAATCAGCCAGCAAATAATTAAAAGCAACTAAATCCAGATCACTTTAAGCTGCACATGAGAATGTGAACTCCTCAGACGGCGAATTCCTCTGCCGACCAGAAAAGCCAGGGTCACTTGCCCAGCTGGTCACTATTGTTCTGTCCAATAAAGTTCTGGCAGGAATGCATGTTTAACAAAATACAGAGATTAGGCATAGCAAAGAATGCAGCTCCCCCCTCAGTGTTTAGGTTAGCAGGGTCTGCCATGGTGAAATACTGAAGCTTAAGCATATCAGATTTTCTCTGTCCTGTACTGCCAAGTGACAGACACAAGCTGACAGCTCAGTCCTCAGGAGCTCTGCCATTTTAGCTTTGAGATCATTAAAGGCAGCATTGAAAGTTCACCTCAAAGCTACAATGGCCACTAAATCAGTGTTTTCTTGGGGATGTAGAGACCCCAGTGAGGAGAGATCTCTGTACCTCCCATGCACCAGAAACAATTTAAACCAAGTCAGAGACTAGAGGGATCAGATTTTGAGAACCTTGCAGCACAGTAGCTCATCTTCCAATGTCTTAGGATAACTTGGATTTCCAAAAAGAAACCCAGCATCAAAATGGCAATGATCTCCCTAACACCTGACATATTCTGGTTCTAAAGAGTCAAGAGCTCTTCAGTTTACGAGGAACATAAGACTAGAGTGATACAAAAATGTCCTGAGAACAAGCCACATGGATGATTTGAGCCTGACTTTCAGGGATCCTGCAGAAGCACAGCTGTCACCAAGGCAATGCTTTGCACAAAGCAGCCCTGATACCTCACTGGGCCAAGAATGTCTCAGCTCAGAAAAAGTCATATTAAATGGATAGATATTTGAGACTCGTAAGTAGCTTTGCAATGGAGATAGTCATTGGAGAAGTGAGTGCAAGAAGATTATAAATAGCCTGGATATACCTCAGAGTTAGCAGGTTATATTCAGAGATGCCAAGGATTCCTAAGTCCCCTGCAGGGATACAAGAGCCCACACTGGGTGAAGTGTGGTTTGTAGGTACAGAACATCTAAGACCCTGTTACCATGGCAGTCTCTCCTCTCTTCCTCCCTCCACAAAAAGCTGAAATGTAACTTTCTGTCAGAGCCACACAGTGAAACTGGAACAGGTACAGCTGAGATACAGACGTGCTGACAGCCAGATCTAGGTGTTTTCTTCCAGGAGAGCCTGTTTTAGTTAGCCTAGCACAGCAACTAAGCCTTATGTTAGCTGGCATCACTTGCACTGCCACTGAAAATGCAAACAGCTCCAAGTTTGCACAAGATACAGTGATGAGATGAGCAGCCAGACAGCCCACACTGAGCAGGGTGGCAGAAACCAGACAGGTTCTGTGGAAGCACAAGATGGGATCGGGGTAGAAGAAAGCCAGGAAGCTGAAAAACCTGAAGCAGGAGAAAGAGAAGTGGCATCAAATGAGAAAAAAAAAGTCTTTTTCTGTAGGGAGAACACAGGCAGAATCCTTCTTGGGTTGGAGTGTTAGATGCACATCGAGCGAGCTGTCACCCACCGCTGCCTCACAGGAGGATTTGCAAAAGCTCCCTGCGCTCTGCTGTGTTTACGGCAATAATGAGAGCCCGGGGGAAGGGGTTAGAAACATCTGAGTTTAATAAGGGCTGAGCAGCACAGAGCAAAAAAGAAATGCCTGCCCTTCCGTTCAGGGCTGCCACACCCGAGCAGGCACGGCCGCGCCAGGCAGGGGCAGACCCGGCACGGAGACATTATGTCATCATCCTCCAGCCCCTGTGCCCCCAGCCCTGCCCGAGCACAGGCTGAGGGCTCCCAGCACCACACTTAGGAACAACTAATAAGCAAAGGCCTGTGGGGGAAAACCAGATGTTGACTGACCCACCAGGAACAAAACAAGCTGTGGACAAGAGGGGACGTTTTTGTGCCGTGCTTTAAGTGAGCAATTCCATCTCACAGGGTCATCACAACAGGGCAAAAGGGGCATTTAGCTTATTTAGCACCTATGCTGCTGCTTGTTCTTAGACCTAAACAGCTCCAACAGGCACAGGGTAAGGAGCATCCTATTCCCATTTCTCATACAGAACAGAAGTCCAGAAATCTCAGTCCTCAGTCCTGCAACCTGCTGTGCCTCCTTCCTCAGTGTCCACCCCCAAAACATCCTCACATTAAACAGGAATCTTTCATAAAACACCTTGGCCTACACAGCCCTTACAAAGCACTCTTCCCATGTGCTTGGCCTCTTTACTCCACTGAGAAGTGGAAAGCAGGAATCAAGAGTCTTGTCCATCTGCAGAGACAATTCCTCTCTAGAGCACATACACACAAGAAAGGCAGGGGGACATCCAGAAGAAACAGAACTGGACCTGTTCTTAACTCTACAGACTCGATACAACTTGGTTACACAACCATATCCAGGGAATACTCCCCTGCCCCATGATTTCACTGCACTGGCATTTCTGAGATGCTCTGAGCAAACACATGCCTGTATCTAGCACAAATACTGCTCAGAATGTCCCTTCCACCCAGCACTGAGAGGCAGAAAAAGTGGAATTCATTAAAAAGACATCTGACTGCATAACCTTATGTCAGGATTGGACATGAATTGGGCATTCCTGTGTATTGGTAGCTCATACTAGCCTTAAAGTTTTGACAGATGGTTTGTTTGCTCAGCACGAAGAAAGGTGGCTGGATAAGGACAGACTCACTCAGCTCTTGGAGGACAGACAGGAGACACCCAAACCATAGCGGTAGAGTCCTACATAAGGGAATCTCACAGGTACTTTCTCTTCTCAGTTCCAGTGAGCTTTCAAAATCAACTACTGTGTTTTTAAGTGGCAAGTTCTCTGTTCCAGACAAACTACACTGATACAGAAGGAGGCTGATCTGTTCCAAACATGAAACATTATGACACTGCCTTCAGCTTTTGTCTTGGTAGCATCCATTGTGTGAGTCTCTGGGGGAAAGCCATTTCTAGACAGAGGTTTTTTTTCTTCACCAGAACTACAATTCCCCAGCTTTGTAAGCCAAAAGAAGTCTGAAATGCTTCCTACTTGTTAGTCCTCCCAAAAAGATTCAGCTGTTTTCAAGTAGTCAGGCACAGACATTACAGGCAACTCTTTCACCCAAGCACAATCCTCACTTACACATCTGTTCAATTCTGACAGAAGAAAGGCACTGAAAGCCACTAAAGTTTGTCAAAGCTTGTCAAAGCACCTAAACCATGTTATTCCACACAATAAATTTCACATCAACAAATCATTTTTTCCAAGAAAAAAGGTGAGGGTGAAAACTAATAAGGACCAATATCACAATTCCCACTTTGGTTTGTTTCTGCAGCATTAAGGACTAACTCAGATCCGTACAACACTGTGCATAATTACACTAAGCAGGAGCTTTAGTTTTACTCAACTACATAAAAAGCTGATAAATGCAGGACAGTGACTGAATCAGTAGCATTGGCCTTTTTTTGCCTTTTGCAGCTATGCCCCTCACCAGAATCTTTGTGATTGCTAAGTTGGCACAGACTGGCTGTAGGCTCAAAGCCTCAGAACAAACATTATGCCTCAGTGGAAGTAAATTTAAGGACTGTCTAGATCTGCCTAATTAAAAGTGAGTCAAGAGCTTTGTGCATATTGCAGATACATGGTCAGATGAGTTTTGGTATTACCCTAAAGGAGAGGCATCTGGCTTTTCAAACCAGAGACATCTCCAGACACACCAGGGAGGTCTAATGCAGCAAAAAGCAGGGTGGCTGCTCCACTGTCCCAAAGAGTCTGTGCTTTCAGTCCTTCATCATTATCTGAAAGTCATTCTTTGATTCCCCTCTTTATCAAGACACAGCATGAAACAGAGATGTAACTATTTTATGATCCGAGTCCCAGAACCACACCCCAGGCAAACCTGTGAATTTTCTAACCTGCCATGATTCAATGAGGATTTTAGTGCATTAACAAGCTCAGCTTTGACAAAATTAACAAATAAGTGTTGTTGAAAGAGACACATTTATTAATTTATCCAAGGGGAGCACAAGTTCACTGCCACCCATTGTTTTGCCTCTCTGCTCCCTTTTTCTTCCTCTAGCTGGTAAACAAAACCTACCTGAGAGGAAATGATTCCCACCAGCAGCTGGCAAGGCAGGATGGTAGATTTCCTAAAAGAATATAATTAACTGCAGTAACTACAGTCACATCTGGTATTTCAAAGCCATTCCAGTGTCACCAGGCCCTTACACTACCATTGGTTCCACTGCTAATTGCACTGTGAAGTTACAGCACTGAACCCCGTGGGTCAGATGAAGATCATAGGGCTGCAAAATCCAGGAAACAAACACCAGATAGTCCCAGGGTTTGGTGATGAGCTCAAGACCTTCTGACCTCTTGGTTACCTGGGTTGGGCACTTCAAAGCAGAATTAATGCAGAGAACTCAGCATGACACAAATCCCAGTTTGCCTGACATCCTCCCAGCCCACAGCAAAGCAGAGACCCCGGGCAGTGAGCAGACTATTAGATGATGGAGGGAATGACTCAGAGAGCCAGACCTTCTCAGCAAAAGGAAGGAGAATCACGTTCTGCCAATATGTGTAGTTTTTTATTCCACACCCACTTAAGAGTCACAAGAGGTCCAGAGTTTAGGGCTGAAATAAGGTTCAAGTAATCCTTCTCTGGTAAAGAGAGAATTAAGAGAGATCCATGAGGAAAACTCCAGATCCATGTTCTGAGGTGTTCTGACAGACAGTATAAATTGGGATACTGATGGATAGATCAATTTTGAATATTAAAAACAAGCTTCTTTTACATAAAGAGACCCACAATTATTTGAAAGCACTAAAGCCTCACCTAAGAGGCTGGAAGTTGTTACACCACAGTGCAGTTGTGCTGTGGAGGAGCAGTTCCAGCCCAGCACATGTAGCTGTAGGACCAGGCACAGCACAGGAGGTTATTTTGAAAAGAACACTTCTACCTTCAGCAGGTCCATCCAGACATCTTGATCTTCAGAACGAGACATTCAAGTGACCTATTAAGAATCTGGTGGCCTCAAGGAATAATTGGCAACATATTTCAAGCATCACCTAAACATGTGAAAGCATCAACATTTCAGGTTTTTTGGGGAAGAGGGGAAGCAAGGCAAGCTGTAGTACAGGAAAGCTGCTGCCTGTTGAAATAGCTTTCCCACATCAAAGGCAAGTGGTTTTGGCCTAATAACCAAAATTTGTCAACTGAAGCCAACCACAAGCAAGAATTTTCATTTTTAAAAAGGAAGCAAAGTACATATCATTCCTCCAGAACAAGTATCCCAGAGTTTCATTTTGAAGAATGTGAACAATTAAGCTTTTTCCTCACAATTTTCCTTCACCATCATCCCAAAGTTCTTACACCCCAGGGCCTTGGGTCTTGGTCAGAAAATGTGTTCAGCAGCCCATCTCTGAGTCAGCCTGCAACCTGCATATCAAGGGCTGTATCAGCACAAGGGATTTCAGAATCTTCCCTGCTTGGAAAAATACAACTCTTATGACACATTAATTTTCAAAAAAATGATAGCAGATTCCCAAATGGCTCAGTCATGTCTTCACCTGTTGATCACGGACAGAAAAAGACAACAGCAGGAACATGATGTGTATCAAGGAAACATGTCAGCTGTAGAGCATCCCATCAGCATGTGCTGCAACACACCAAAACTTGGAGCTGCAGTGACTCTCAATGCTCTGGCCCTGCTTATGTTTGACTCAGAAGAAGTGCCAGAAGTCACTGGACAAAGCACTCACAGGGAAGGCTGAAGAAGAGAAAGTGAGAATAGCCAGGTAGTTCCATTAATAACAATCACCTTCCCCCCATCTTGCCTCCTCCGCAGCCTCTCCAGGGCAGAGACCAGAAAGCTCTGCTGGGACAGAGCTGCTGTTGCTTCACATAATTCAGGTGCTACCAAGATCCCTTGTTTCAATGGCAAAAGGGACTCTGAACAATATAAACACCAGCCTGTACCAGTCTGATTCAATCCTTGATAAAAGGCTCTGTACCCACATAAGTCTATGTCAGACTCAGAGCAAAAAACCTCATTCCTATCAAGGACCATCTTAAATCCAGAAAAACTCAGTTTTCCCAACCTGAAGCTGCACCCAGCATGAGGCTCCCCCCAGAGGTCTAACATTGTGGCTGGGGAAAGTTTTCCCACACAGATTTTCCCATTAGAAAGTGAAGCTGTTAAGACATTTGCCAACAACTCCACCACTCAAGGGGAAATTAAAACACAAAGATTGCTTCAATGTGTGATATTTGACTGAGCACTTCAATTTTTCTTTCACAACATCCACCGGTAATTTTTCTCTCCCTTCAATTTTTTTACTTTCCCCTCTTCTTTAAGCTAGAATGGGAGATTCTCACATGGCAGAGTGAATAAAATCCATCAGCTTTCCCAACATCATTGTTTAAAATCAGCTTTATGTGGTTTTAAACAGCACTCTATAGACTTGGAGAAGGACACGTTCCACTGACAAAGCATCAGCTGTCCAAACCACCAAGGCATGGGAAAACTGTGCCAGAGTGTGAACTGGGGAAGGTCTTTGGTGAGCACAGACACAGCCCACACTGCTGTAAGTGTGGTAGCTCGGAACAAAGATCTGCAGGCTAATAGATATGTAAGACAAATGACATGTGGTTCTCATTGCAGCTCATTCTTTGGGAAGGGGGTGCTTTGGAACACATCCAGCTGGGATAGGTTTATCCCATTACTCTCCTATAATTTTCTGCCGTTTCAAACCCTTTGACAGTTACTGTAGTTTAACATCACACCCCCTACAGCCTGAGGCCTCTCTGACAGCCCAGAGGACAAACCCACCCCCACCCGGGGGTGAAATCCGCACCAGATGTGAGACCCGTGCAAGGCACAGGCACAAGGCTGGTGCCCACTCCGTGCCTCTGACACGCCGATGGAAATCCTTAGCCCAATTCCCAGCCCAAATCGACAGTGCTAACACAAGCCCTCCCTCCTGCACAGCAGCACAGCTCCTGCGGACTAGGTATTAGCAAGAGGAGAAGGAAAAGAGGTAGACACAGGACAGACGAGCCCTGAATATTAAATCCCAAGTCCCCATTTAAAAGAAAGGCAAGGGAAAAAAAAGGAAGAAAAAAGTGAAACCCAAGAACAACTGGAATCAGGTTAAGCCACTCTCTTGCTTTATACAGTGCAGCTCATTCATCTGAGCAGCTGTTTCACCTCTAGAGAAATACCCAGAGAAAACAGAGAGGAGGGGGAGAAGCCTAAATTGTTTGCTCTACTGAAGCAGCAAGATACAGTAAATCAAAACTGATTTACATTAAGTTTATAAGAAATTGGGTTGGAGTGGGGGGAGAGGAGAAGACTGGGAGGTTTGGTTTTAAACAGCTACTTGAAAACTCAAGCTCTTGGATAGAGATCTGTAATTAAGGGCTTTCCTTTGTTGAGCTGAACAAGTTTCTTCTCGAAGCCGAGGGCTGTAACAGTTCCCTCTGCCGGCATCCCCGGTGTCCCCGCTCCGGAGGTTTTCCGGCTCTGGCTGCGCGGTGCGCAGGGAACACGCTGCCCTGCGGAGCCGGCACAGCCCCTTCCCCTCCCCGACTCGCCGGGGGCGAGTGCGACGGTGTCATTTACCAAAGCTCAGCTCCTCTATTCCCTGAGAGGGACACTGCCGCCGGCAGGTAGGGAGCCTCCCACACCCCAATGAGGATGCGGTCAGCCCAGCTCGGTCCCCAGAGAGCCCCTGCCCGTGTGTCCCCCGGAGCCACCTCTCCCGGGAGGCGTTCCCTGTCTTACTCACCGGCGACTGCCGAAGCCGCTTCCCGGCGAGCCCGAGCTCTGCTCTGGGTAGTTGTGCTGCAGGGTTGATGCTGGGAATTGATAGAGGAAGCCCGTGCCCAGCGCGCATCCATGCAGGCAGCAGCACCAGGACAAGAAAAGAGCGAGCTGCATTTTTGCAAGAATAGGGTTTTCCTACCGCCTCCCCTTCTCCTCCTGGAGGGCACCGGCACGGCAGGCGCGGGGCCACTCCGCGCTCCCCCGGCCGGGATCACGGCGGGATCCCACGGCACGGAGGTGCCCCCGGGAGCGGGGACCACGGGGCAAGGGTGGCCGGGACACAGGGATGGCTGCTCGGGCTCCCAAAGGGCAGCCCAGTCCCTCGGCAAGCCGAGCCCCGGCGGTGCTGCCCGCGCAGGGGGTCCGGGGCCAGCGCGGCTCGAAGCGCCCAGGGCGCACACTCAGCCCCGGATGCCTTTTCAAATTTGGCGAGGTTGGTCCGACTCCGTCAAAGGGGGCGTGGGGCTGCGGCGTTAACCCTTGCCAGGCCTCGCGGCAGACCCCGCTGCGAAGGGGTCCGGGCACCCCCAGCCCAGCCCAGCCCGGGGGAGGCTGAGCCGCGGGCACGGAACGCGCAGTGACCCAGGGCAGAGCTGGCCCCAGTACCCACCCCTAACCCAGAGCCGGGTCCAGGGGAATCCACTCGCTGCCCAAAAGCCGGTGCCTGCTGCTACATTCACACTGCAGAAGTTACACAGATAAAGACGGAAATAAATATTTTTTCTGATGCCTCACTCGCAAGGGAACCAGTGAGAAAGTGGTCTCTGCTTCAGCGTGTGCATCCTGTGCATTTTGGAATCACATGAGAACACTGCTCAGTGGTGAACACAACAGTGTGAGATTGACTGGTGGACTCCATGGTCTTCAAGGACTTTTCCAACCTACATAATGATTCACATTCAAATGGTCCCTTTGCCACCACCTCCCACAGACCCTCTTTGCCTATAACCCAGTATAGCACTGAGCTTGGGGAATTGCAGAGTCAAAAGCAGACAGGAGGAACACTTTTACAGTGGTAGAAGGATGTAGGTATTCCACCACGGCAGCACTCTAAGAAGGAAGGCAGCAGCAAGGCTCCCTCTCTGTACAGCAGCTGAGTTTGTGTTTAAAACCCTTCTACCTCCCCCATTTGGCTACAGTGTCACTGATGCCATTTGTTGACCTCCCAGTGTCCCCTTCCCAGGTCAAGAGGAACCTGGGCTGTTGCAGCTCCTGAACGGGCAAGCAACTCATCTGAGCCAAACTCCACAGGGTGGAACTTAATTTTTAAGATGACAAACTGTTTAAGTTTTTTACCCTCAGATCCTGCAAGCTCACAACACTCCTCTGCAGCCTCATTGTGTGTGCAACCACCTAGAGACAGCCCTGATGTACCACTGTCTTTTGCTTTCATCCTACCAGCCCAGGGACTCTCTGTGGGGCTCTGCAAAGACAGAGACTTCTCCTCAAGGGCAAGACAGTTCCTACAAGATGCCACAGCCAAAAAAATATAGCCAACATTGGGAAAACCTTATATCTGCCTCCAGGTGGGCACCTACCCCTTCCCCCCACAGTGCCCACCTCCAGAGCCTGCACACAGAGATAAATAGCCCCTGGCTGGAGCCTGTAACTAGACAAGTTTAGACTGCAGATGAGGCACCAGGTTTTTAAACAGCCACTGCCATTAATCACTGGAGCAAATCCCACAAGGAGGCAGAGGTACAATCTGCACTGCAGCTCAGCAGGGCCTCCCTGGGGGTGCCCCACAGCTGCCCCCGGGGGTCAAAGACACACAGCAGGCAGTGACCAGCACTCCGGGAGCTCAAAAGGTCTGATTCAGGAGCACTGGATTGCCAAGCCTGCTCAGAAACAGACGCTACTTATTTACACAAAGCCCTCAGCGCCTGAAGCCAGGACATAACACGACCCTCTGTCCCCAGCCCTGGCTCAGGGTAAGCTGAGTACCCTTCCCTTTAGTCTCCTCTCACCCTTAGCAAGGTGAACATTTTCTGTTCCTTTCTCCATTCCCAAGAAAACACAGAGCTCCCAGCAACTCACCCCAGGATGTTCAGAGTCTCAGCCATTCTGCTCAAAGTCAGTCATCAGGAAACCTCTGCTCAGTCTGACAGGGTAACAAAAGAAGAGACTTACTCTCTGGTCTTACCTCTCAGTTGGGCTACAAGCCACCCCAAATTGACTCTTCTTTTGGGAAAGCAGTCAAAAACTGGAGCAACACAAAACACAAAGCAACTCTTAGGTGGTTCCCTCCCCTTAAATCTGGGTGCTCACCCTCCGCTGTGTGTGCTCAGCCCAAGTGGGCACAGCTGGGTGTGTTCACCCTCAGCTGTGTGTCAGCCCAGGTGGGCACAGCAGAGTGCTCACCCTCAGCTGTGGGTGATCAGCCCAAGAGGATTCAGCTGGACATCCAACCCCTGGCAGTTTGTCACTGCTCCAGGCTCAGTGCTGAGGGCTGGGATCAGCCTCTTGTCCCAAACACACCAAGTTCCCTCTCCTGACAGGCTCAAATATATCATTTATCAATATTTAACAACCCTGAACAGCACCAGTGGCTTTCTGACCCATTCTCCTGGCTTGGGTTACCCCCTTCGGAAGCTCTTTAAGTTTTAACTTTCCAAGAGCATTTTATTTTTGCTGCATGCAAAATTTGCTGCTTCAGCCTGCACCGATTTTGCAAGACCCTGGGAGATATCAAACACAGGTGATTAGACAAGACATGATTCTGGCAAATTATTAGAGACATCTGTAGGAAGCTGATGGTCTTCCTATTTCATGAACTGAGAGACTGGAGACCAGAGGTCAAATGATTTCGCTCAAGACTGCAAAGAGCTGAAGGCAGAGCCAGAAATGGAGCTCAGATCTCCAGACTCCCATTACTTCTGCCCTGTCCCAAATGCACTCTTGCTTCTGCTCTGTATGGCTGATTTAAAATGAAGATGAAGAATTGATTTCCAAGCTGGTTTTGGAAAAAGAGAAGCAAGGGTGATATTGTCTACTGTAAGGGGAGAATTAAAGATGACATTTCATTTTAGTCCTTTGGATATGAGTAATATAATCAAACACAATAGCAGTAATAAATGAATATTTTTTCTCCCCATGGTGCTTACGAGTGCAACATATTCTAACAATTTCTCAAAACTATGTTGATAAATTGGAAACACAGTGATGGAGGTAACAAAGACAGCCAACACAAACATAATCCATTCAATTTATCAGAGGGACTGGCTTTGAGAAGAGAACCCTTGAAATCTGAACAGTCCTATTCTTATAAACCAGATGTAATACATTTCGAAACATAAAGCTCCACTTTCTGTGCCTGAGCATAAGCATGTTAATTAAAGGTTTGCCCAGGCTAGCAGGGCTAAATGAATTACCTGGATGTATTTCACCAATGCAGTTAGAGATGGAGGGGGCAGGAGAGTGGAAAGCCACAGGGCAGGGAAGCACAGGGGGAAATAAATAAAGAGCTAAGGGGCAGGTTTCTAATTTACCAACCCTATTGACTTTGCTGTCATGAAAAAGCAATGCTTGGAGGGCCATCCTGCCATGGATTATGTGGGCACAGGTAGGGGGAAACACACACAATAAAAGGAATATTCAAAGTTTAGTCTGATGTTTGTTCAGTTGAATATGAAAAATGGCATGATACACAGAAAGAATGATTTGTTTCTGACAATGTTTTCAGTTTGAAAGGTGGCTCAAAAGGGTAGAAAAGCTCTGTGGTACCTGTGAGCAGCTCCAGAACTGCAATGCCATCTCAGGTCTTCAGCACCACTCACAGTGTTACAAAAGTCAGTAGTTAGCTGGAAAAAAAGAGTCACGATGTTGTTAGAACCATTGCAAGCAAGTTTTGAAAGGTCTATCCCTTGGATTTTGTGAGTGCACTTTGCATGTGGATACCAAGAACAGACCAAAGGAAAACCAGCTTTGTTCTACTTGATAGAACCTTGTGGAGCTTTAGAATTATGAAGTGTCCTTTTCAAGTTAGATTAAAGTCATTGATAAGATCATCTCAACATAAAAATAATTTAGATAAACCCTTTCTAGCTTCTCAAAATGCCTAGATTATTTCATTGTGATACACAAAGCACTCAAGGAACCTTGGAAAATTGAGAGAAATGGATAAGAGGTTAGTAAGAGTAAGAGTTCAAGACCTCTATTATAAATTAAATGATAAGATTACTAAGGTTATTGTAACACGTCTGTTACTGGGGAGCCAAATCAAACCTGAGCCAAACTAAAAATTTTAGTGGACTGCAGTGGGTTTCCTTTTAAAAGCTGGGAGACAGCTGGTGTGTGGACATTTCTTGAATTTGACCTGGAATAAATCAGTCACAGCTGAACTCAGAAGGGAACAGAATTTTAAAAAGTCACACTTACACAAGCAGTTTAGCCTACAGTAAGCATGATAGATGGTGTTATTGTGTGAAGCACCAGAAATGATCCAGAAGTCATGACTTTGGCAAAATTCACTGACCATAGATGAGAACTTTGCCTGAGTGAAGCACTTGTGTGGGTATTATAAAGCAATACAGGGGATAAAACAACTCAGATTGAAGCATAATTCAGCAGATGAAAAATGTGATGACTCAAGAGGTCAGCAGGACAATGACTGTGTCCTGTGGGATTACACATACTCTGAGCATTATTGTGCCCTGGGAAAAATTATTTATGCCACCTTTGGTGTCAGGCACTGATCTGCACAAGCACAGGGACTCCCCAAGAATGCAACAAGGAATGCAGGAAGGCAGAGGTGCACTCAGGTGGGATTAAACCAAGGCAGAAAAGCACGAAATCTACTGAACTCAAACCTGCCAGAGGAGAAACACATTCAGAAGCAGCCAGGAAGGACTGGAAGGGTTACCCAATCCCTCTTCCTTCTTCCTGCTAGAAAGCAAGATCCATTATACATAGATTATTGTTGGCACAAATTTTTCTGCCTTGCTCTGAAAGACCTTGAGACAGAAACACCCCATGGTCATCTGAAAACATATTTCAATATTTTGGGCTCTGTTCTGGTAGTTTTTCCTTAATATTCAGCCTCAGTCTGGTTTATTGCAATTTAAGCTCTTAATGGCTCACTTTTTTCATTATGGATATAGAAAACTATTCCTCCTCTCCTTTAATAGACTTTTAATTCCTCAACATACTTTAAAAAATGTTTTAACACCTCTCCTTGCCATCTAGAAGCAAAACAATGGCAACTGCTTCAGATTTTCCCTGTAGCTCACGTGTTAGATAGTTCAGTTCTGGTTTGGTGTTCTCCTCTGGACTTTCCAGCTGGTCTCCATCTATCTTATGGTATCCATGATCTACACTTCTGTGGAATACCACTGCCCTGCTGAGGATTTGCCTTTCTGACATCTGTACATCATTGTTAATCCCTGTTTAGTTTGTGATTCTCTACCTTTTCTGCAGAACTGCTGGCCTGACATTCCCTCATCCTGTACTTGCTAGTTAAAATTACTCCTGCCAAAGCACAATGCCCTGCAGTCATCCTTATGGAGTCTCATCTTATTTTATTCAGATTATATCACCAATTTGTCAAGATCACTTGAAATTTTAATCCTGCCTTCCAGTCCTCTTGCATTCGGTTCCAGCTTTGCCTCATCTACAGATTTAATAAGGCTGCTCCCTCTTCTATCACTGAGGTCACCAAAGAAAACATTGGGAGGTCTCTCTCCATGCCTGTATCCCTGAACCCTGTTCCCATTCATTAACTGTTCATTAAACATTAGTCAGTCACTGAGGGCTGCCTGATTGTTTGATGCTGTACAGGACATGAACACTGAACTTATAAATCCTCCAGACCACAGACCATCTTCAACTTCTACAACAAAACGAAGCACTTTTGTAACCTGCAGTGGGAGCAGCTACCAGAGACCAGGCTGCTGTTTCTGTTGGAGTCGGTGACTGTGGGACACCCACACTCAGAGATATCCCAGTGCTTAGCTGATTGGGAAATCTGTCCTGAGCCATGGAGTCTCAATCTCAGAGATGCAAGAACTTTTACTGACCAAAGGATGCCTCAGTTTTGGACTCTGGCCCTGGAATCCTCCTGCTTCTCTCAGTTTCCCCATGGACTCAGGTTGCCTGACTTGAGGAACCCAACCTGAGTGGGAGTCTCAGCTCCCTTTCTGTATAGTGTAAGTCAGATAAGAGAGTGGGCTCACCCCCTTCCTGGCAGAATACACATGTAAAGGCACACAAAGCAGATAAGAAAGGAGTTATGGAAATAACAATCCTCTTCCCAGCTCCTGCACACCTACCCTGTGGAACCAAGGAGAAGAAGTAGGGGGGATGCAGATCAGAGACTGGAGTCTCTTTTCATCCACACACCAAACTTGAATGTTCTATCCATATTTTTACAGCTTTTATTGATTTGGGGTTTTTTTTCAGTTCTCCCAGGAACTTTATCCATGGGCATGACAATGAGGTCTAACCACAATAGTCTGCTTTTCTTAGCTGGCTTTCACAGAGCCCCTAGTGTTGGCTATGGTCCCTCAAAAATCTGTAGGCTGCACTCTGAAAATCACTACTCTTGGTCCCACTGCACAGGCACCATCACCTCTGCAACAGGGCTCTGCTCAGAGCTGAAATTGCCTCCAGTATTTTCACCTTAGGTGGCTGCAGTTAAGGTGGATTAACAGAGCCATCTGCTTTCTCCCTGTGCTCCCCTCCACCTTGCTCCACAGTGTCCTTACCTACCAGCCCTCTGTCTTTAACCTGCAAACTTCTTGCCAGTCAGTGCCTTCCTGCACCATCCTTGCCCATGCTGGATCTCCCCACAGGGGCTGCAGGACCTCCTGTTTGCTCCTTGCTCCAGCGTGGCTTTCACTGTCTTTGTGAGTCACTGGGAAACAGCCCCAACCCACCTGTCACACCTGTATTTTCCTTACAGTTCTGTCTCCACCTGACTCTGCTCCAAAGCACTGCACATCCAGATCCACAGGACCCCTCTGATAACTGGCATTACATATTTCTTGGAGCATTCACATGAGCCTCTCCCTTCTCTGTTTTCATTCTTTTCCCAAGATCCTGTTTTCCAAATTGTCTCCTTGTTTTCACAGACTTTGTCTGTTTCAATGTGATTAATCCCCTTCATTATTTTAAAATCATTTAAAATCACTGCAAGATCTCTTTTTAAACAAGATAATACCAAAGCCCTTCAGTGTTGCTTTATAACTCAGAGCTGAAAGGCACAGTATTACTGTCATTTCCCCTGCTTAATCATGTCCTTCTCAGGCAGACTGAGCAGTACTCAAAAGAACTCACCAAGAACTCACCAGTGGTTTAAGTAATAACAATAACACCTTTTTGATATATACCCTGTTCTTAGCATAATGCAACCCAACATCCTGTTCAGTTGTTGGGCTCTTTTTTCTACAGCTGTGTGCTAGGCTGGGAGCTCTGAGGATTATTTAGAGAGAATATTCTCCAGATTTATCAATTTACCTTTATGAACATTTTGGTCTCAACATTCCTCTAAGGGGAGCAATCATGTAAGCAAACCCCAGCACTTTTCAGTGGCTCTGCCTTGCTCTTTAGCTGTCTCTCTACCTAATCTCCTCTCTTGAACCTTCCAGAGTCCTCCATGGAAGCAATAAAAAGGCAGGGAAGGTGCTAAATACAAAAGAATCATTGCAGGCATTAAGGGCTAAAGTCACTGCAAGGCAGCAGGTTCCAAGTATTTCTTGGCTAAGCACATGTCCACTAATGCTAGCTTAGGTGTTCACAGTATACTCCACTGTCAGCAATGGATTCCACACCTAATGGGCTTGGTTTCCAAAATCCACCCCTCTTCCAGGGCCTCACTTCCATTTCTGAATGACCCAAACTGGAGCTCCTAAACTGTACTTTACAAATATCCAGCTCCAGACACGGAACACAGATCCCTCTTTCACCACAAGACATTCTCTTCATCTCTCTGTATTCTCTTCCACATAAGGGAGATCAGTCTCTCTACAGATGCAAAACCAATCCCCCAGTAATCCTCTGGGATGACACTGGCTCACAGCCCCCCATGCCAAAGGGTCTCACATGGGCTGTCAGGCTGCACCCAGAAAGGATCTGGTTGAACTCCCAGACCTACCAGAGCCATCAGGAAATCTCTCAGTGCCTTCCTTTGTAACACAGGGTTCGGTGCTCTGTTATATATCATGGCTATTGTAAGGATAATAGAAATGGAATAAAAATGACATGGTATAAATAGCAACAATAATGAAACAAGAGAAGGAAAAACAAAAGATGCAAGATGAGATGTAATCTAAAGAGAGATATAAATTGTTCTTTGGCAGAAAGGAAATTATAAAGTCTGCAAGATACTATGAAATGTTTAAACTGATTGCTGCCCAAAAAAAGGAATAAAAGCTTTTGACCAGACTAAGGAGAATTTTGGTATGTGATGGAATGGTAGGACGAGGCTATCAGCCTCACTGTGTGCCTGGAAAGAAGTGGCTGAGAGAAAACCCCTTTTTGGCTCAGTTCAGAGTGTTTAACCCTCAGACTGTTGTGGGAAAGCTGGTGCAGTGCCCCAGCTGCAGGGTGATGCCCTGCTCTGCACTGGAAACAGGTGTTCAGCTGGCTGTGTTCTAGCAGAGCACAGCAGATTTGTCCCAGGTTTTCTGGACATGATCTCTAGGTAATGCTTGCATTTCTTTTTCAGATGTTTCACTAAAATTAGACAATTGTTTTCCATGTTCTGAGCCTTCCCTGCAATGACTGGCAATAGATTTACAGAGCTGGGCTGTAAGTTGGGCTGACAGGGAGCCTGGCCAGTGTACAGAGAAGGGAGTGGACTCTGGAAAAAGCTGTGCTGCAATTCTGGAGCATCTTTGGGAACAAACACAGTTCATTCCATGTCCCCTGGGATGCTGCAGCTATGGCTGGGACCTGCTGAGGTGCAGTTCCTGGCCGAGGACAAGGAGAACAAACAGCCTTGATCACCCAGCCATTCATTTCCTTAGTTTTGAAGCTGTGTCAGGTAAAGAGCTGCATTAACTAAAACTCTCCTCTGTGTTTATTCATTTTAAATGCCTTTGAGATACAGTTTCTTCAAAAGATCCTGTACAATCAATCTCCATTGTTTTGTATATACTTGCAGAAGATAACAGCTTCATTAAAACATGGTGTGCTATTAACTGCAGTAAATATACAGCCTTAAACCTTAAAATGTAATGCAATTAAATAAGAAATATGAACCTAAGGAGGTTAAGTGCAATCAACCACTGACATACACATTTGATTTGAATTAAAAAACACACACAGAGGGAAATAAAGGGCCTCCATCCATACTTGGATAACAGGAAATCCCCTGGACATAAAAATAGTGAATTTAAGAATGGAGAATATAAAGGTCTAGTTCAAATTAAAGATTTTATGACTGAGGACTCCATTAAATCTTTGAACACTTACAGTAAAGAGTTTGGAAGGTTTCCAGTTCAATTCTTTATGTTCTCACAAGTGACAGATTATACTTCTGAACTTCTATGGCAAAAGAAAGAAAGTGATTGTATTAATCCATCTAAATCTGCAGCTTGCTAATTAAGATGAAAACTATAACAATCTGTGCTTAGGTGATGCACAGTATTTTTATAACCCAGCTCAAGACAGCATCACTAGCCAAGCCAAGAGTAGAAGATTTAAACTCTCAAATTATTGAAGAACAATAAAATAACGAACCACTTAATACCACCTGATCAACAATCTGTATTAAAAATGAACTCTTTTATAGTACCCAATGTGCTTCGCTTTTTATATTTCCAAGACATTCCTGCTGGTGTTTGAAATACACAGCACAACACGTTGCTTCAAACCCCACCTGCCACAATGGAAGGAGGTTCAGTTGCAGCAGGTCCCATTCAGAGTCTCACACACACCTGTGTTTGTGTGTATTTATGAGCCCAGGGATATTAAGGAGGGAATTTCAAATGAAGAGTTTGCAAGTCAAGCATTGGAAACTAATATGCTGCTTTTACTGGTTTTTAAGGGAACTGAGGCAAAATTATCAAGGTTACAGGTTTTTAAGTTGAGGGTATAGGGTTAAGAATTCATCACTGCATCCAAAGCAAAGGTACCAAAGCAAAGGAGCGAGGATTTTGTTCCAGACTTCTCAAAACATACTAATTACTGGTATAAATCTGTTGTCTCTCGTGGCATATTGCCAAGGGGTAATTGAGCCTTAAATGAAAATGAATGTGAGACCTCTGAAAAGCCAGCTCGACTTGACCCAGGATGTTAACAGAAACATAATGCCTGGGAGGATCGTGGGGTTAAGGAACTCCTGTGTTTGGCCACAAACTCCAAAGTAACACATAAGTCAAACCAGAGAATGAAAATGAGAGAAAACAAAATCTTCCTGTCAGTAGGCTCTGCTCTCCCATAGGGCACATGGCAGTCCCTCTGAAGACACTACACACTTCTTTGCTCTCTTTCTGTGAAGTCATTGAAGGGCTGGCCTTGAGTGAATAAGGAGATCAGACAATGTTAATAAACTCTGCACTTTCCAGCCCCACACAGGTGGCAGGCACCGGAGCTGCCAGGGAGAAACAAAGCCGGCTTTGAAATTTTAAATTCCAAACAAAAGGCATATGGGTCTAACAGAAAAGGTTCCAGGAGCCCTTGTGAACAACAAATAACCATTATCCTTTAATTGTCTTTTTTCAGTGCTTTCAGGTCTATCACCTCTGCTATAATTTTTACCAAACTCAAAGGAAGGTTTTTTTTGCCCAGCCCAACAAGGCTGCCACACTCTCTCTTCTAAGAGTAAAGGATGCCCAACACATCCTAACACAATATGCCTCATTTCTCACCATCAGGCTGTATTTCTCTTTGACTGCTCTCATAAATAGGTATCAAGGACACCAAATCAGGAGGTCTGACTAAGGGTATGACTATATGAACCCTTTAATTGAATGTACATCTGCACAGTAGCCAAGAGAAATGGTCCCATCCCTGTCCCACTTGGCCCCGTCCCCACTGGTCCTTGTTACCTTCTTTCTGTTGGCACTGGGGCTTTTGTGCCGTTATGCAGTGAGCAGGTTCATGGAGCTGATTATTTTATTTTATTTTTTCATCCCAGGCAAGCTTTGAATTGAATCAGTTCCACCTAAACAGGTAATTGTGAGGACAGATGGAGTTCTGGGGATGTGAAGGGAAGGCAAATGCTATTCTGTGAGTGGGTGGTGATACATGTTCATGTCATATGTAGAAGAGCAAGTATCCACAGTGTAAATTAAGAGTCCAGGCTCTGTCAACAGGCAATGAAGACCCTCCTAATGGGTAGTTCAGAATACCTAAACCAGAAGCCTAAAATCGAGCAGCGTGACTATGACAAGCCCACAGTGTCTCAGTACTGTAACTCCCACAAAGACCTGAGGCTCTGTTTACAAATGCAAATGATCTGGGCTTTAGCAGACTTTCACTAATGTCTTTTTTCGGTGGAAAAATCGAAACTTTCCCCTGTGAGGGGGAATGAAGACCCTCTGAAGGGCTGTCCTGCTAACACAATAAACATCTGCGGGTTCTTTCCTCCCTAATGCTGTTTTTCTAGGGGTCCCTCTCTGATGAATTAGCAGTCCCAGTAGATCAAGGCAAACAATCCCACATACCACATCTTAGGAAATGGTACTTCTTGGAACTGATTGGTTTGGTCTGCCTTAACACAGGCAAGTTAACACCACATTATCAAATGCACTGAGGTCACCAACCTCCACCAGATGATCTGCTTGATCCTTTTCAGACCAAAAAAGAAAAAGAAAAAAGAAAAAGGAAAAGAAGAAAAAAGCTTGGATTCCTCACAGAAATCCGAGTGCTCCAAGCTGCAAGCAGTAGGCTCGGTCACTCACAGCCCACCCACCTACAGATCAAGATGGACTAGAACAACCTCCTCCATAAGCCAGAAAAGTGAAGGGGGCTGGGAGGTGGGAAGAAGAGTTTCATATTTCATCTACCACTTTTAATAGAAAACAGAACGTGGTGGGGGGTTGAAAGGAAAATGGTAAATCCTTGGAGATTCCGAGTGTTGGCCTTGCAAGTCAAAACTGTCAATCACACCGTGTGCCCTCCAACTCTACTCTGTGAAGGGAAGGCAGGAAAGGAGGAAGGGACTGGCACATTCAGCCACTAGATGTTACTGTTGCTCCACAGACTGGGATCAGAGCAACCACCTCGGAACAGGCAAAACATCTCAGAGACATCCTCTGCAGCTGGACCTGAAGATTTAAACAATAGGCACTAATTCCTACTTCTGGATTCAAGCATTGTGACTCCAAGATCAGAGCACTTCGGTGTCTCTCCTCAGGGTGGCCAGGGAGAAGGCAGCTGCTCCTTGGGTTTGTCTGTACATCACTGCACAAATGGAGTGAGCCAAATTCATCCCTTGGGAACTTCCACTGACTTGGATGAGGGTACACAGGGAAACTGGGCTGCTTAGGCTGTCACTGAGCTCATGTACTCTGGTCAGGAGAACACACTGGCCATCAAGTTGTCTGCTGAGTTGTTTGCCTCCTGCGTGCCTGGCCGTGGCCAGAACTCACACTTAGAGGCATTTTAATTGATCTGGATCTGCTGTCAGCTGGGTGGGCTGCTCCGACAAGTCATTTAACCTTGCTGTGCTTTGTTTCTCCATCTATAAAATAGAAATAAAGATCCTCATCTCCTCTGGAAGGACTTTGAGGCCACAGGTCAATCAGAGTTGTAGTCCTTGACAATCTGTTGGCATAAAACAAGCAACCAGGTTCTGCATGAGCTTTTCCTATTGATTTCAGAGTAGGTTTCCTGAGAGAGACTGAACTGAGTGTTACCCCACAGGCTCATGACAAAGAGCAGGGCTCCCCTGCACCCCTGTCAAAGCAACTTAATGTCCTGTTTCCATTTCATCCTTTTTCATAGCTCTACCAAAACTTTTTCCAGAGAGCAGCCACACTTCATCCAAACCATCATTTACTTAATCAACCACACTTCGAGCCCTGGAGACATATCCCTGCCCTGGGCTTCTTAAGCAACAAGCCTTGAGATTGCAATATTGATTTTCTCCTTAATTTTTAATAATGGGCTGCAATGCTCAAAAATAGGTGTTTCTTCCTTTCAATTCCTGTCTTCTATGCCTCACTCCCAGATGAGCCAGTATAAATAAATGGAGGATGTAATGCAGGTCCCTGCCTGCACCCACTGAAGAGCTGTTTGTGCACACACACAATAAATGTCGTGCAACAAACAGCAACCAGGCAGAGCCTCCCCTCTCACGGCGAGCTGTGCCATGTGGTTGTACTTCTAACCAAGGCAGCATTTTCACACACAACTTTAGTGCTCCAGGGTATGGGGGTTTTTTTCCCCAAAGTTTGGAAACATTGTTACAGAACATTAAACAAAGTACCAATATTGAGCCACAAAAGCTTATGAAAAGTGTTTTTTTTAGTTGTTTTCATAGGAAAATTTTTATATGCCACATTAAACGAAATACAATGCAAAATACTTTTCTCTGAGAGAATGAATGGTTTGCAAGTGCTCAAGTATTCTCTGAAAGGTGACTGGCTCTACATTTTATTGCTGCTTCCAGTAAAACCTGCAGAGCTCTAGCTTGGAGGCAAAGTCCTCTGATTTGCAATTCAGGCAAAAATCATCACATGCCATGATAGAGCAAGTGTTCTCACTGGCATTTCTAGAGAGAAGAACAGTTTTATTGAAATATTATTGATACCTTGCAGTTGCTTTTGGCTTTTAAAGGAGGAAGGAGGATCTGTCCACAGAGAATCACCTGGAGATGATAATTTTTGTTTGCTACTGAAACATTGTGGTGGAAAACCAGCCAGCTAATAAATGCAAGACCATTACCAGGATTGTCTGGAAGTAGTTCACTGACTGCTGGAGTTTTCTCACTGTTAGTCTGACAAAGAGTTTTAAGTGAAGCAAAATGATTCATACACATGTGCTCTCAGCAAACAATACACCAGGAACTAACATAACTTTACCCATATGCCTAAGGCAGATCCTGATGACATCAAATGTACTTGACTTAGATGCCTTTGAAAACGTCACCCTAAGTGGCTTGAAAGCTTAATTCCCACTTTCTAAAGTGACTCCAAGCCCTAAATCACATGGATAAATCCCAAAATTGCAGCCTTAGTTAGCTGTGCTCTCATTACTCTTCAGTGGCTAATGTAAACACACAAAGACCCTATCTGACACTTCATCTAAAAATTAATCCTAATTGCTTTCTGGGCAGCTGCACAAACAGCCAGTTTTAGCCAGTTCCAGTTACCTCTTACTCTTTTTTCCTCCTCTTCTGTGCTGCTGTCCACAATAGTTCCCTTTATAACACATTTTTTTTCAAGTGCTAATGGCAGCTAATGCCATGTGGTGGCAACCATGAGAGACTGTCCTGGTTCTTCTCTCTGGGCCACCCTTTCTGTCTTTCCTTTGGAAACTGTGGGTCTGAAATGTGAGAAAAAACCCAGATGCAGAAAGGATTAACTATGAGCTGTCCCAGTTCATTGTGAATTTGGTGCTGTATCTTCACAAACAGAAAACATATTTCCAATCCACTACAACAGCATCAAATTCAGTGCTAGTCCCAGGGAGTGTTTTTTCATTGCCTTTGTCCCACCAACCTGAAAACAAAAGGGTTTTCTGAAGTTTAAAATGCTGTGTGAGGGGTGAGGTGCCACTGCCACACTGAACCATCCCAAACTATCCCAGTGTAAGGAGTGAAACTACAAATGAGCCTCTATCCAGCGGGATAGAGAAGACCATACCCCCTCAGCGAGAGCAATTCTGGTTCACATTTATTAGCAGTACTAGTAATAAACATTTACATTGTGGCAGTGCCTAGAGGCCCTGTTTGAAAGCTTGTCTAAAAGTGCTGTTGTACCTGGGCACCAAACAGCTCTGAAGCAGCACATCTGTCTGCCAGATGTTTTATTTTCTTAGAAGCTGCAATTTAATAAAGCCTCTTGCTTCCCCTAATGAGCCTTAATAAGAATCTTCAAGAGCTTGGCTTCATTGTCCTTTCAAGGAGAATCTGCAGGTAAAATTGCAATGAAACAAGGCGAGGACAGGACAAGTGAGGGACCCCAGGGAACTGTGAGAGACTGAAGTGTGTTTCATGTCTGGCTCTTGCTTTCCAGAGGACAGGGGGACCAAGGGGACATCTGCCCCAAAACAGTGCAGGCAGGAGGATCCTCTGCCACAAAATACACATAGAATAATAGAATCATAGAATGGATTGGGTTGGAAGAGACCTCCGAGATCATCAAGTCCAACCCTTGGGCCAACTCCAGTCCCATCACCAGATCATGGCACTCAGTGCCACGGCCAAGCTCAGCTGAAAAACCTCCAGGGGTGGGGAATCCACCCCCTCTCTGGGCAGCCCATTCCAATGCCTGAGCACTCTCTCTGCAAAGAAGTTTTTTCTCATCTCCAACTTCAATTTCCCCTGGCAGAGCTTGAGCCCCCCGTGCCCCCTTGTCCTATTGCTGAGTGCCTGGGAGAAGAGACCAACCCCCACCTGGCTGGAACTTCCCTTCAGGTAGTTCTAGACAGTGAGACATAAAACCTGGAGGTCCCATCAGGGCTTGCTGGTTTGGGGATACTGTGGGGACAAAATGGGGATGCGAGGGTCGAACTGCAGTCGCTGCGAGGCCCAGCGGGGACAGTCTGGGGGCACTGTGGGGATGGTCTGGGGACACTGCGGGGACACTGTGGGGACAAACCGGAGACACCGCGGGGACACTGTGGTGACGGTCTGGGGACACTGTGGGAACACTGCGGGGACCCTGTGGGGACGGAGCCGCTCCCCCCTCACGGTCCCGCCCCCTCACGGAGCTACCCCCTCACGGCACCGCCCCCGTTCCCGCCTCTGACGTCACGTGAGGGCGGCTGCGCCAATCACCGCCCGCCTCGCGCGGGAGCGTTGCCGGGCAGCGGCCGCGGTGGGGAGGGCCGTGCCCGCCCGCCATGCTGAGGGTGAAGGTGCTGCTGGTGGGGCCGCGGGAGGTGAGCGGGACCCCGGAATGGCATCCTGGGAATGGGACCCTCGAACGGGACCCTGCTCAGCCCCGCGGGGTCCCTGCGGCGGCAGGGAGGGAGGGAGGGAGGGATAGAGGGCCAGGCCTGCTCGCTCCGGGGCTGAGCGGCACGGACAGCCCGGGTGGGGACTCGGGTGGGCACCGCCGCTGTGGCGCATTAAATTCCTACGCGTGTCTTTTTGCCAGTCTGGAAAGTCGGTGCTGGCGAACTTCGTGTCGGAGAGCACGGAAGGGATCGGCAGCTACAGCCCCACACAGGGGGTGAGGTGAGCGAGACCCCCGAGAGCTCCGTGTGCCCCCCGAACTCCGCTGTGTACGATCCTACCCCCTCGTATATCCATCATTTCCGCAGGATCCTGGAGTATGAGAGGCCAAACCTGACCGGGAACAGCAAGGGAGCTGGGTGTCGATTCGAGCTGTGGGACTGCAGTGGTGATCAGAAGTAAGCCAGCATCCTTGTTACTTCTTCCAGGTTACTTAACTCATGGTAGTTCTGTTTACACAAGGTTTTTGTACGTCAGGCCTAAACCAAGTGCTCTGTTTGAAGTGAGGAATATTCCTGATTATTTAGCCCAGTGTATTCTTTTATGGGTTCTGCTGTAAAGCATCTGACATCAGGTACTCTTTGCCATGATCACAGCTGAACCTTGTTTTGGATAAAGAATATAACAGCAAAGCTCCCAGCTCCTGGAGTGGAATTACAGGTGCCAGAGGCCCACTTTGTAATTGCCTTTATCTTCTTGAAGCTATTATGTGAGTGGACTTCAAACAATGTATACATATGATTGAGGCCTAAATTTCCAAAAGTTTCAATTGAGAATGGGACAGGGAAAAATGTTAAATAAGCATTTACCAAATACCAGATTGTCAGCAAATCATGTGACTAACCAGCATAAAATAGCTGGAATATGATAGATCACTGGCAAGACTATTAATCTTATAATTAAAAAAAATACTTAAATGTCTTCTTGAGGAGGAAGAAGAAAACTTGAGGCAGTTTGAGTGCATGTTTCCATTTTCCAGCTGTCAATCTTGCCATTTTCTGTGCTCCTGTTTTTCAAGGTTTGAAACGTGCTGGCCAGCTCTGATGAAGGACTCTCATGGGGTAATAATAATCTTCAACCCTGAGCTGCCCAGTCACCTGAAAGAGATTGAGATGTGGTACTCCTGCTTTGTGCAGCAGCAGCCACTGCTGGACAGTCAGTGTCTCCTGGTGGCACATCACAAGCCAGGCAGCTCAGAGGACACAGAAAACCTGCCCTTGGGTAAGGAGATGGAAAACTCCATCTGTAACTCGGGAGTTTTTCACTCATCTATGTGTCTTTAAAGTTGTTCATACTTTATGGTTTGCATTTTTCATTTAAACCTGCCAATTGAAGAACACTAGAGTGCTCTCCAAAAACAGAAATAGTGGATTTCAAGGATATTCCTGTGTCACAAAAGGGAAAGTGAAGGCAAGCAAAGTTCTGATGGCTCCTCTGAGGTCACACAGTGAGAATGCAGCTGAGCCAGGAATTAGAATTCCTGCCCTATTTCCTCATCAGTAGTAGTTTGGTTCTTCTATTGAATGTTATTTTGTTAACTGTCACTTTTTTGATGTCTTTTAAGTCTGTGTTCTATCAATCAAAAGAACAGGAGCCCTTTGAAATAAAAGTCTAATGATCTACCTCTTAAAATCAGTAATAGGTACCTCATATACTGCAACATTATTTGTGTCTCTTTATACCAATGAGAACACACACACTCTCTCTGGGCAACCTGTTCCAGTGTTCAAACAGCTGTGTATTTGTTTGCAGTATTAGTATATTAATATTTATTTAATATAACATGATTCCATAATTTCAAAGTAGTCAAAAAATGTCATATCACTTCAGTAGTAAAATTGCAGTTCAGTGCTGAATTGTTTGGTTCTGTCTCACTGAACATGAGGCTAAAACCAGACTTTAGGCTTTAATAATATTGTCTGAAGAACTGTTTGGCAATAAGCTGTATTAGTTTGTAATGCTGAGAAGCTCTGCTGCATTTCTTCTTCAGGTATTACGTGTTATCTGGGCTATCAAACATTGGGCACTGCTGAATTCCAGCTGACTCCAACATGAGCTGTCCCATAACCTTGCCTTGATTGTGAATATTTCTTTTATAAAAGGAATATACCTAATTGTTTCTTATTTACTTCCAAAGCTCACCCACTGAACAAGCTGAAACTGATACATTCCAACTTGGAGGAGGATCCTGAAGATGTTCGGATGGAATTCATGAAGTACTTCAAGAGCATTGTCACCATAATAAATGAGAGCAGAGAGAGGGAAGAAATGTCCATTATCTCATAGCATTAAAGAAACACTGAACAGGGCAGAAAAACTACAGTTTTCCCTTTGTAAGTTGTACTGGTAACAGTCCTCACAAGGGTGTTTTGCCAGCCTGGAAACAAGTGCTGACAGAGGTGAGCTGTGATGCCAAAGAAATAGCTGCACATCCAGGAATTTGGGTAACTTTACAGCTGCCCTTTGGCATCAGAAGTACAGGAAGGTATTGTTTAATATGTTAGTGTGGACCAAAAGATAAAGGTATGGGACATCCAGCCCAGAATCCCTTTGGGTAGAGGTGCTCAGAGCAGAAAGCCTGACAGAACAGAAGGTTTGTGGAGTTGTGCTGCAGCTTGTGAGTGAAGTGCTCGTGTCAGCTGAGCTCCTGGAGAAGCTGTGCCTTTGGGAGTCAGGACAAACTGATTGGAATGGAGATCTGAGAGGAGTCATGGTGTGAAATCCACATTTTTATGTTCTTTTTGTTGAAGAGAGCACATTGCCTTGGCCTGACAGAGCTGGTTGCAGTCCTTCTCAGGTTTTTCTTCTGTTGCAACAAAATAAACATGTTGTGAGGACAATGTTTAGGTCTCTCTGTGAGGAAAAGAACTGAAATCTTGATGTAGTGCAATATTGGACCTATGTCAGGAATTCCAACAGAGGAAAAAAAATCTGCATTCTCCAGAGGAGGAAGAGCAGTTCTGAAACTTTTTATTCCTGTTCTCTGTTACATTGGATTAAGTGGTTTCATAGATAATTTACTTTGACTTGTTTGTTTGTGCTCATCCCTGTTCTCAGTGTGTTTTGCTGTGGAAGACATTTTTTGTAACATGCATTACTAAGGTAATAAAACTATTTTAAAAATGTATCCTATTGTGGTTTTTTGAAACTTTTACCAACTTGCTTAATTTTTAGTAAAGAAAACGGGGATAAACTTGTAGTGCATTTCACTCTACTTAGGTCTAACAAGAGACATTTACAAAAACTTGTCACCAAGCCAGATAATCAAAGAAGTGACACCACAACTACACTGTCTTTTAGTAAAGCCTTTACACAAAGTATGTTATGAACCAGGAAGTACTTGATGTATTTTAGTTCCAGATGACAGAACTGAGAGTTTCTTGTGTTTTACAGTGATCCAGGTTAATTAATCTATTTTTCTTATTTTCACAGTTCTTTTCTGAGTGATAGGTGGCCTGTCCTTATGCAATGGCATGTGAGGTGAGAGATTAGAACGTCTTTGAACTGTTCTAAGTTGTCAGACTCGTGGCTACAAATTACACACTGAGCAGGGCTCGAGTTTAGAAGTTCTCCGAACTGTCCCAGTGAGACACTGGTTTGCTCAGGTGGGTACCAGGTGTGTGAAGTTGTGTACACACACAACCTACACTGCTCTGGGTTTAGGTGCTCGATGTGCTCACCAAACCTCCTGCCCCAGCTTTCCATTGTCTGCTGGCTCCTGTTCTGCCATTAAAGCTCCACTAAGGCAAAGAGGGGGTGGTACTGAAGGAAAACGTCAGTGAAGGAAGGACACCAGGAAAGAAAAAAGCAAAATAAGCAGTAAGAGATGAAAAGAAAAGGTTGGAAGCGAATAGTGGGAGGTTGGCATTTCAACATCTACATTTTATTTATATGACTTTTGAACAATCAGGCTTTATGTGCTTGCAGTCAGTGTCATAGGGTGGTCTGTTGGAGGCAGTTGTTGGAAAATTCACAGCCTAACTAGAGAACAGTTTTTTACATGCTGCCTTAGATTACTTTTTTCTTGTTGCCAGCTGTGTGGTGCTGGAGCCAATTTTTAAAATATACTGCCTTAATAAATTCAGTTTTTCCCAACAGCAACATTGTGATATGCACTGGTAAAAGACTGGTGTGAAACCCAGCAAATATTTTATTTGGAATGTGAAACAGTGGTTGGGTGATTCCAGGGTTGAAAAGTCAATGAACTCTGCTGTTCACCACCCTGCTTCATATAACTGTTAATCATGAGCTTACTTTAAACTCAAATAAAGGATGTAAATTACAGGTGTCTCTATGCTGCAACACTGTTCATTAGAGAAGACAAATAAGAAACATCCCTAGACTTGACTTTGTATCATCCAAAAAGGTCATAATATGCAGTAAATGTAGAACATCATTCATAAAATCTGGCCTGGAGAATAATTTCTGTCGCTGCTGAAGACCAGAGTAAATGCACAGACTCATGCAAAATTAATCCTTAGTACTGGAGAAGATACAGAGAAAGTATTTATTCAGGAGTTTCTTTCATTAATGATTTATGAAACAAGCCATCAGAGACACCCACTTAGAAGAGCAGTATGAGAATGCCATAAGAGCAGTTGGGTCTGTCTCTGCCCTTTCCAACCTGCCTTTTTGTGCTGTCAGAGACTCTGCAGAGCCCCAAGCAATGCCACATCCCAGTTCCTCAGACTGGAATGTGCAGTTGTGTTTGTGTGCCTGAAGCCATGTGGTTGGGAAGTGCCTGATCTATGGCCTGTCCATACTTCTGCTTGTGAGGCCCAAGAACTGCCCAGGCAAGTGCAAAGAGAACTGGGAGCCACAAGTCACAGGGCAGTCAGCTGGCAAGCCACAGTGCAACCAGGAGCAGGAACAATTCAGGAGCAGAGGACAGCAAGATGGAGCAAAAGCACTCTCTCTCACTCTTCCATACTGAGGACCTTTCCACCATGCTGGGATGTTTGGGAAGGCTTTTTGCATGGCCCTTCCAAGAAGTGCAAGGGAAGCCAGTGAACCAGTCAAGTCTGTCAACTCCTCCTGACACAGGTGGCCTCTAAATGTCCTCAGTCTCTCAGAGTTAACCAGTCATGCCCCCTTCTCATCCTGGCAGCAGCCACGGACCCCCAAACCCTGCTTTGTGTTAACTGTGCACAAACTGGGAGTCTCCAAGTTCCCTGTCCCCTTCTGTGCATCCTTGACCACTGGATATCAGTGGCTGTTTGTTCCAGGAGCTTTTCTGTGATCACCTGCCCTGTCATGGTCTGGGGAGCTGAGGCTGGAATCATGGGCACAGAACATTTTAAATATTAATTAATACAAACACATTCAATCTCCAGAGTGCAGAATCAAAAGACTCCAGGATATGGCAGCTGTGCAGTGAGAAAACAACCCATTGCTTCAACAGAACTTACTCAGGTGCAACATTATTTTGTCACTTGGCATTGAGTATTAATAATCCTGACATCTTGCAGCATTTTTAATTGATGATGTACAGAAATTATTTTCAAAGTTTTATTGCTGTATAGCTGCAAAAATCTTTATAACTACAGGAGAGCTCTACTGAAGTTCCCACTTGTCTCCCATGAGAGCACTTGGTGCATCATTCCTTTGGGCAGTTGACCTGTCTGGACATAGAGTCAGGATGGAAATTTGGTAGGGAGCAGTCTGACTGAGAACCCTGAAGGGCTAGAAATGCAGAATTTTAACACTTTAGGTTTATATCTATAAAGATAAAGACTGTGGCTACCTTGCAGACTGGTGATTTAAGACATTTAAGCTCTTCAATCAAGTGTTTGCTCAGGTTACCTCTTACAAACTGTTTCCTGCACACACAGAATATCACAAAGCCAATATCTGCTTGTGATGATGAAAACAGTTACAGGCTGTGCAGCCCACGTGGGTGACTTGTTTACAACTAAACTGTGGGAGTAGCAGCAAAGCTGAATGAAATACATTTGGACCTTACCAAAAAAATGCAGCTTTCTTTTCAAGTCATATATTTTGAAGGCCAGGCCTTTGGTCTCAGTTGCTCTTGGCAGGATTGTTCCAATGGACACAATAGACATAAGAAATCCCATGTTGGTGTTTCCATTATTGTGCTGCCAAGTGACTAAAGGGAGTCACAGAGGCCACCACACTGCAGTGTCCATCCAGGCTGTGGTTTTGCACCCTCAGTTCAAAACATGCAGGGTGCTGCCATGCAGATGCTTTAGGAAGCAACTTCCAGGTGTGGATTTTTCCATTGATCCATCTTGTGTCATTTACTTAGGACAAGATTCCCCCTTGAGGGAGTGACTGAGGTTTGCATAACTAAATACCTCAGCAAGGCACCTGCTTGGGATTTGCTGAGAATTCATCCTCTGAAAATCAGTTCTTCACAAACAACAGTACCTGAAACCTCTCACCTTGTGCATAATTCACCAGCAGGATGGAATTGGCTTGGGCAACCCATGGTTTGGCCACCCATGCTCAGAAAGCTACACTGGACCGGGAAAAGGCCACTGAATGAGAGAAGAAGAAACAATTGTATTGTTTTTCCACTCTAATAACATAGGGAGAGAGAGCACGTGCTTGACTTCTGCAAATATATACCAAAAGAAGAAAATGAACTATATTTACTTGAACAGAAGATAACAAGAGGAGGGATGCTGTTGCTCAAGGGCTGGACTACTCTAACATGCACAAAGTCTTGTCATCTGCCCCTTTTGTTTATTCTCCCCCCACCCTTGAATTGCATGAGGAAATGATTGGACCCTGAACACAAGATGACCTTACATTTAAGCTCTCCTTTTTATTTTTTTTCCCCTGAATGAGACAAAAAGCAGAGGAAACCTGATACTCACATTCTGTTTGTGTATAACCTAAACTAAAAGGCAGCTTTGGCACAATAATACATGTGAACAAACTAGTCACTAATAACTCTAGTCTGGAAATTGAAGAAGGTTTCTAACAGTGGGAAAAACCTGCTTTCAGAACGGTGCTTAATTAACAATTTGGGACAGACTGTCACTGAAAATGATCCTTCTGGTCCCTCTCATGAGAACAAGAGGCTTATTTCTTTTTATTCATGCAGATGTTTTTCTACAGAGGTGACAGTGAACCAGAACATCAGCTCCAAACCCACTGGAGCTTCGAGAAGTTTGGATTCTGATTCACACTCTCCAGCTGGAGATCAGTTGAAGACATAGAATGTATTTACACATATGCAGAGGAAATAAAGCAATTTTGTCAACTCCTAACACAGGGAAGGTAACACAGATTTCCTCACATGAGTCTCATTTTTGAGGGTGTTGTCTGAGGATGGGCACTGGGTTTTGCTTGCATAACTCTCAGACAGAAACAAAAAAATGCCACATGTTTTGCTGAGTCCTATTGTCTTTTCCTCCCTTTGTCAGGAAATTGAAGCCTCTTTCTCTCCTAGTTCCATGAAATCTATCTGAATCCTGGTAACTTGTCTCTGAGAATTTGCTCAGAGGGAATAACAGACAAGGGTACACCCTCCATTGCTATGTTACTGCTCCATGAGTTCCAGACAAAAGCATTTCTTGTGGTTTGGCAGCAACCATCTACTCCTAAAACCCTGGGATTGCATTGTTCTTTACATGTCAAACGTTGATTTAGTACCTACAGGCACAGATTGCAGGGTTCATCTTTTCAGGAAGGATCTTCAGGCTTTCTAGACTGCTGGGGGCACCTCTCACAGCCAAAACACCAGTTGGGGGAGTCACACCAAGGTGGACTGTGAAGAACAGGCTCTCAAAGAAGCAGAAGGTCTGCCCTGCAATGAACACTCCAGGATTTTTATCCTGACCTAGGTTAAATGGTAACACTCCAGAAACTGAGCAACTGACTGCCAGGCCCATAATAACAACTCTGAATCATTAAATAAAGATACATCTTCAGGAAAAAATATTGGTGAGGCTCCAAAATAGTTCTGCTGTGTTTGGAATTCTAATAATGGTCAGCAAGCTTAACTGGAAGTTCTAATGATACAAAGATCTTGCAGTTGTGCTTATCTGTAGCTCACATAACGAGCCTGGGACTAAACACAGCTATTTGGAGGCCCTTCTTCTGCTTGGAATGGTGTATTTTTACTTTTAAAGCAGGTCATTAAAAGTAATATCTAATGAAAACTCCATCTGTTTTCCATTGAGCAAACACTGGGGGGGTTATATTTTTTTATTCCCTCATTGAATTCCCTGAAGCTTTGCAGCACAAAGGGCTGAGACTGTCACAAGGTAACAGACCAGCTCTCAATGCCATTCCTTTGGGGCAGTTAAATATTGGGGATATCTGGATCTATTAACACAAAGATAACCTTTTGGCCCTTTAATTTCTCCCCTATCCAGGAACTGGAGAGAGATGCACAAATATGAAGTGGTGTAATAAATCTTCAGTCACACAGACCTGCACAGGACTGAACCTACAGACCATAAAGGTTATTTTACCTTTATCAGCAATAAAAGCTGGGACTTGACACTGTTCTTCTCTACTCAGCTAAATGGGAATTTCTGAGCTGAGTTATGACCCAGGGTGTGACATAAAGCTGGGTAGTTGTGTTCTCTACAGACACTCCTGCAGTTTTCTGTAACATGAACCCACAGAAACCAAGCAGATTCATGTGCAGTTTCCATTACTAATAATTCCTTTGCCAGCCCCAGAAAAACCTGGTAATATCAGATACACAAACATCTCATGCTAAATGCTGTTGAGGTCTAGTTTCCAAAAGATTTGTGCCTTAAAGGTTTACCCAAGTGTGGATTTTCTGTCCTCTTGGAAGGGTCTTCCTTCCTTATTCCTTACACAGACATGGCTACCTACAGGAATGAACTTTTTAGGAATTTCCTAGACGGAGAACAAACATGCATAAAGCTAACCATGGAAATTAAAAAGTTTTTTTCTATCAAAAGAAGGAAATTCTGGAGCAAATGCCCAAATAAAGTAGGAAACAGAGGATAGGAGAGATGGCAAAGGAGCATATTTTTGAATAGCACAGCTGATTATGATAAAGATTGGGATCTTGGCTTGCTGCAGAAACAGAAGACTGGACTCAGTAACACAAAAAGTCATTTTCAGTTCTAGGTTTCCTTTCCCCATTCCCAAACCAGAGCTGATGAGGGCTAATCCTAAAAGAAAAACAATGTTCTTTCTCTGCCTTTGCCTGTGCAAACATGTAAGGTGAGTTGCATGTCACCTCCTTCCCCTGCTCCAGCAAGGACAATAAAAAATAATGTCACCTCTTTTGTGGCTCGTAATAACTATAAAGTAATGATGTTTTAATATGCATTAAATGTGGTAAAAAAGTCACTTATTTCACACAGCTTTATAAATAAAGCATATCTTATATGATAGATCACAAATAAACCAGAATAGAACCAAGCAGGTGATAGAGAAGGACAAAATAATAAAAGATCCATCCTTACCTTTTGCTGTTGTAAGAAAATGAGACTCATGTTTATGTTTGTTTATATGAGTTGGCCCCAAATAGCTTTGGAACTGGTTCATAATTCCCACTCAAATTTTAAATACTTGTGATATTTAGTTCCTGCAAGTTTTGTGCAAGTAGGCAGCCAAGTAAGGACAGATTACTCATCTCTCAGAGAAGAAACAGGATAAAATGAACTCAATCCCCATTAAACATCAGAGAAGCCATGCAGAAACACAATCCAAGATACAAATCCATAGGAAAAAAATATTTCTGTGTTTGCAGAACTACTTGTATTGAATGAGATCACAGAGATAGAACATCAGTGTGACAGAATCTAATCAGCACTCAACAAACATTTTGGAACCAAGTCAGCAACCACATCTGCTTCACCAGAGCCTCCTGTGACATGAAGCTTATTAGAGACCCTGTCTCTCATTATTTTATTTTTGCTTATAACTTGAATATTCAATATTGCAAAATAAAGCAGCTTCCTTCACAGACCATCCAGAATGGAGGAAGAAATTGTGTCAGACATTCCGGATCCTGAAGAAATTTGTGCCTGTGGAGCTATGGAATTCTACCAGCAAAACATCTGGCACAAAACAACATTAAACATGAATTAGTTGCTTCTCTTTCCTCTTACCATTGGTGTGAGGCAAGAACAACTCCTCTGAAGTTTGCTTGATGTATCAAGCCTGAAAACAAGACAAAAGAGAAGAAAAACAGCCCTTTAAACATAGCAAAACATCTTAAAGGAATATCACCCAAAATACCTTATTTTCTCCATAGCAGAAGGTGTTACATTTTGAGACAGTTTTCTTGGTTACAACACATGAAAAATTGCTTTACAATACTCTGAATGCAACTTAGGAATTCCCATTTGGTGCTCTTTCATGGTTTTGGTCAGAGGTCAGGGAGTCAGAGCCTTTGAGGAGGTAAATTTGGTACAATTTGCAGGTAAAAACCCAACTCATACAAAAATATGCCCAAGAGTGGAGCCAAATATCCAAAGTCCTAACAAGGGTAACGAGAGCTCTGGGTACTCAGAGGAAACACCTCATAGAATCACAGAATCATAGAATGGATTGGGTTAGAAAAGACCTCCGAGATCATCAAGTCCAACCCTTGGGCCAACTCCAGTCCCTTTACCACATCATGGCACTCAGTGCCACGGCCAAGCTCACTTTAAAAACCTCCAGGGATGGGGAATCCACCCCCTCTCTGGGCAGCCCATTCCAATGCCTGAGCACTCTCTCTGCAAAGAATTTTTCTCTGATATCCTTCTGAAGTGCAAGGAGTTCATCTGAAATGCTTCTAAATTAGGTGTCCATGTGCACGAGCACCTGATTCGCCTCTGCAGTCACACTCCCTGATGTGACACCACGTGAGTCTGCCCTTCCTCCCTGGTGCCAGCAGTGGGATGTGTTGGCAAGGCTGGGGCTGTGCAGTGTGTTGTGTGACTGAGGGATGGGCACCTCCATCTGCTGTGTGCCATCAGTCAGACAACACCCCAACAGCTCCCATCATCCCTTCTGGCTCTTCAGATGTGCAGGAGTTTTTCTTGCACAGAAATCAGTGGGATCTGGCAGTGCTGAGCACGGGACACCACTCATTTCTCCTGGTAGGGAGGTCTTGCATGGATATATCCACACCAGGGCCCGTGGTGGGTGGGCACATTTCACACAGATAAAGCTCTCAAAAGGGTTACACTCCACAGGCACATCAGGCAAGATCCTCCCAAAGTCTCTGGATAACCACTCTTTCTCCTTTCTGCATCACCTTGAGGACAGATAAAAAGCCTTTCAGGCAGATCTTTAGTGTTTCAGTGATCTTTAGCCTTTCAGTGTTGCCATTTCAACCCCACAGATGTCAAAGTGATTTTTATACTCTTTCTGCTCAACTAATTGCCAAGCCCCAACAAAGGGACTTCAATGGGTTGCACCAGGCAATAAACCATCATCTCTTGGCTCTAGGAACAAGGAAGGAAGACAGGGAACGTAAAGCTGGAACAAAGCTCAGATCCAGAGCAGGTCCAAACTGATTTATCCAAAGATTTGATACCAGATGTTCTATTCAGACAACTTTAACAAGCTCCATAGAACCCTAAATGCTTCTGATGTTTTCAATATTCAAGCCACTCCATCTGGGCACTTCTGCCACAGGGCACAAACAAAACACTGCTTAATATTAATCAAAGAAGTTCGTTTTGCTCTGCAAATTCAATATAAAAAGAGTAAGAGCAAACACATGTGAAGCTGAACACAACAGAGGAGCTGTCTTGGCTTACAGTATTTCTATACTGTAACCAGAGTCTGATTTTAGGAAGGAGATATAAATGATTACTACAAATATTGGGCTAAACTGGAGCACTCTGCATCTCTGATTAACAAATATCCAGTTCATAATATACCAAAATCATGTTTCCTGGTTTACCCAGAGTTTCCATAGACTGTTGCACATGGAAAAGTTGCATGTTTTTTCTTGGACATCTATTTGGGTATCACTTCATTACAGATAACAATAATTTTTGCCTGTGCCCACTTTTAGCCCCAAGGACTCCTTGTTCTCCAATCAGTTCCTTCTCTCTAGCCCACCAACAGCCTGTAACCATATGTAATAAGAATCACAACTTATTGCCCACATCTGTGCAGAATCCTGTTCCAAAGAATTTTTATTCTTGAAATCCAGGACTACCTACATTTGTCAAGCAATGCAAGGATGGTGGGACTGGGCAGTGGCAGCTGAGGTCACTTTTCTCTTATTTTCTCAGCTGCCAGTGCACCTTCCTAGTGCCTCTTTGCTGCTTCAATACTGCAGAGGGGAAGGATTGCAGGATATGTCTCTGGCACAATTTTCTTTCTCTGAAGTAGCTCCTTTCCATCATGGATTTAATGACTTACTTTTCTTAACCAGCCCCATCTATTGGCACCTCCACTTCTTCCTTGTGTCTTTTGCTCCCTAAATCATCAGTAACTCACCTCAGGATACAGCTCCAGTTTAAAAGATGTGATCTGCCAGGTTGTCTCCTGTCCGTCCCTTCCAGGTTCC
The DNA here is from genome assembly GCA_013396695.1 of Sakesphorus luctuosus. Lineage (NCBI taxonomy): Eukaryota > Metazoa > Chordata > Aves > Passeriformes > Thamnophilidae > Sakesphorus > Sakesphorus luctuosus. The sequence continues at coordinate 439,303 of VWZD01005983.1, forward strand.
TTCTGTAACTGCCTGTAGCCTCTTTTTATTCAATCCTCGTGCACCCACCGCGTGTATCTGTGCTATGGGATGTGCAGAGCTCCCTTTGTCCCAACGCCACCGAGTTCCCTGTGCGTTTCCCCTGCTCAGGCACTGGATGGTGCTCTTGGCACTTCCATGCCGGCAAAGCGCTTTCCAAGCAATCCCTCTGCTCCTGAGAACTGTAAAAATTCCCCGGGGTCAGATACAGTTGCACGCCTAAGCCTCTAAATCCCACGGGAAGGGCATGTTTTGACTACACAATGGAGCTGAAATCGCAGTGGAAGAAGCTCAGCCAGGTAAGGCCAAATGCCAAGTGAAATGTCACACAAATCCACGGAGCAGTGGCTTTCACATCCATCCTCAAATATTTTATTTGCTAATTGGTTCCTTATCAGTGCTCCCCATAGCAACAAGAGAGATTTAAGTGGCATAAAGTGGGCCGAGTGGCATTATGTCTGCATGTTAAATGGGACTGGGATTGTGCAGGGAGGAGATGATCTGAGGGAGGTTAATAACGTAATGAGAAACCTCCTGTGGTCTGGAGGAGAGAGGAGCTTCCTAATGGTGCCTGAGTGGTGCAAGAGGCAGGCAGGGAAGCTGCCTCAGCAGCAAACATTTTTGAGAGAATCAAACTGAGGTTCTATAGAAAAGGAGTTTGTTTGATCTTTTACCTGCTAAGAAATATTCATTTTACAACAGACGTTTGTCTTCAGCAATTTTTCATACAAGGTCAGAAGTATCTTTGGTGTTTTTAAAGATATGAATAAGATACTTCATGACAAAAAAGGTATAGGGAGGTAGGAGATACATGTCCAGGTTTTTCCCTTCCTGTTGCTGATTTTTGTGTATCCCCAGGAAAATCAGACTGTGTCTCTGGGTCTGCTCAGCCTGTAAATCTGAGATAATTCCTTCTTTTCTGCCTCTTAAAAGGCTCTTTCTCCAGTGAAAGGTGCCATAGAAGTACAAAACATTTTGTGTGTCTGCATCTAAGGGACATGGGGCTGGAAAAGGCACTCTAGTGAAATAAAGAGGCAAATACAGAGACCACTAACACTTAGGGGAAAGCAGGGAAAATAGACAATAAAAGGATTCATAAGGATGGGATGGCACTGATGAGAAACAGCTGGAGTGTATGGGTGTACCCACTGAGCTAAGATGTGGGATTTAAACTTGTACCAACAAGTATTTGAGTTGGACCACCTTTGATGGCAGAGCCCCAGGAAAGGCTCAGTAATCACTGAGGAGTCCCACCCGGAGCAAGGCCTTGAGCTACACTTTTGGAGCTTCCAGCAATCCTACCTGGATTAAACTGTTTAAAAGGTGGGCTTGCTCACCTGAAGGATTTGCAGAGATTTGGTGATCCTCTGAAGTCCTGTGGCATCTCTTCAGCTCCCTGGTCCACTCTTTATGCAACAACTACTGAATCTTCTTGGGTATTGCTCTTCTAAATGTCTCCAAAGACAGTTCTGAAAGGGACAAACTGAGGGTTAACAGTGGTTGGATGAACAAAACACTCCAAAATCAGCACTGCTGTTGAAGCCTTAACATGGAAATCTTTTGGCTACACCATTTAATACAACACACATGGGACAAGGAATTTTACAGTCCTTGCTCCCTCCTTCTCTTGGCAAGTGGGCACTGCAAACCATTAGAATTCATGGGATGTCTGATCTGCTTGTGCCTCAGAGGAAGAAAAGGGGATAAATGGCCTAATCCTGCAGATCTGACATGACTCTTCTCATTGATGTTAATGAACTGGTTGTCCCAGGATTAGGAAGCTGAATGCATGGGATGCTACTGCTGCTGTTGGTTGGAGAAACACTGCTCCAGGCAACACTTCCATGCAAATCAGCCTCCAGAAGCAGGACCCCCTGTTGTTACTTTAGTTTTTAAAACAGAACAGAGTGAAAAACAAGAGAGTTCTCTTGGAGGCCCCACTGCCCTTGCTGTCCCCAGTGCTGGACCACACTGGGCTTTGCTGGGTGAGGGGTGATCAGTGTGTGGTGACTGACACAGGCCTTGCTGGTGCCTGTTCTCCTCTACTCTAAAATCCTGCTGCAAAACAGAGCTGGAAGGAGGGAGCCTTTGTCCAAACCTGCCTTCAGCAGAGATGCTGGACTTGGTACTGCAGTAGTTGAAGTGTGTGCAGATAACTTTGTTAATACAGGTATAGTGAGTCTGAATGGGTTATGGCTTATTTTTATATCTTCCAATGAAGGAGTTCGTAAGTGCAAAGCACAGTTGTGCCTCCCTGCCTGGGCATTTCTAATGTGTGGCTGAGCAAGGTTACCCAAAAGACAATGCTCTCAATGTGCCCTTTGTTACTCACACAGAATATTTTCTGAATCCTTGGTTACTTTGAAGTAAGAGGAACTGTTTAGTTTCATGGTACATCACAATATTCAATGAGCCTGTCCCTTGGGAACACAGAGAGCTTTCAGGTCTTAATATAGACATCTTTCAAATGAGATCATTAATGTGCATATATCTGGATTTAGGGCCAATGCAAGCACTTGGATTTTTGCCTGCCATATTTTCATTTTTGGCCTCATTTTCTTCCCATACACTCAAAGAACTTTACCACATGGAATCCTTTAAGCAATAGATGGGATAACATAATTTTTCAATTGCTCTTGAAAAATTTTTAACCACATAAACTATTCCAGGGTTCGCTAAGAAGTTACCATTGCAAACAGTGTAATTGTTCCAGGCTGGATTCCTTGCATTCCAGAAAAACTTTTGAAGCAAAGAGCATGACTGGTTTGGGATTTTTAACCAACCTCTTTATGGTAATACTTAGATGAATGTAAATTTTCTCCAAATGCTTTGTATTACAGGGAAAGGACCAAAGCCTACAAACACTCATAGCTGCAGAATTAATACTTAATGTTAATGACCCATCAAGCTCACCAGAAGGAAAATAAACATTTAAAAATTAGGAAACTCTGAACACATTATTTTAAACAAATTTTAAAAGTGAGAAAAACGGTAGAAAAACTCTGGCAAAAGTAGAAATAAAATGAAATAAAGTGCAAGCAGTAAAATCTGGTTTTCCTCTTCTCTTTTTGCAAGAAGGACAAGGCTGTTACTTGTGTTTTGAATGAGGCCAAGGCTCACTGTCCTGCAGCACTGAGTCCCCCCTTAAAGGTATGTCCAACTTCTTCCCTGGGCTTCTCCTGAAGTTAAGAACACACATTTTATTCTGCTCATACATTTGCTCTCCACATTGAACCACTTTTGTTGCACTCATTTAAAGGTGATGTCATTTCATGGTTTGCCCACTGGAGACTGTTGCCAAACTCTTCACTCTGTAGCACCTACGGGTAGAGTCACTTGGGATGGATGAAATGAGTTCTCTCCCTTGCTGAGGCAGAGGGTCCTCAGCTCTGCAATTCCCTTCCCAAATGAGCGCAGTGGAGTTTAGCAACACACAAAGCTCCTTCCCAAATCCACCTCGTTATTCAGCTTTCTTGGATTAATTGAATTAAGCAGTGGGTGGTTTATGAGTTCAACTACCCCGGGGAGCAGGGCCTGTAATTCACTGCAAACTCCCACCATTCGGGGCTCAGTGGAATCAAACTTCTTCTTGGCCAGTAAAGCCACAACCCTGGGGAACAGCCCAGTCCAGAGGGCCTTTTTGATCTCCATTTTTATTCTGTGATAACAGGCCAGCCTCTTGTTTCCCACACATCAGCCCCTTTCCACTGGATTCACACCAGATGCACACTTGGCCTTGCAAGAAATTTAGTTTATCTTTTTAAAGACTCTGTTTTTTGTAGTATCGGCTTAGCTATCAAATAAAACAGTAGTATCTTGTATCACTCAAAACTACAAGGATTACCTCTGTATTCTATTAGCCTCACCTCATGTGAGTACAAAGCTTTTGTGATCATTAGGGGTGACCTAATTGCAGCCTCCCAGTACCTGAAGGGAGCCTACAAGAAAGATGTAGAGGGACTTTTTACAAGGGCATGGAGTGACAGGACAAGGGGGAATGGCTTCAAACTGAATCTTAGGTGCTTCCTTCCCCTTGTGGGTGGGTTGTCACATCAAGGAGTGACTGGACTGCTCTGGGTGACAGGGCGGTCGGTCATCAGTTCACGCCAGACACGATGATCTCACAGGTCTTTTGCGACCTCAGTGGTCCTGTGACTGTGGGGCAGAACAGTGTTTGTTGGTGCTGGCTAAACCTATTTAATGAATAATGAACACTAATGATGCTTTCAGGCTGCAGAGCCGGGATGTGTCTCCCTGGCTCCGTGCTGAGGGGACCTGGGTGGGGACCCCGGACAGGCCACCGCCACTCTCACCCTGCCCCTGGACCCTGTCCTCAGTCCCTATTCCCAAAACCCTGTCCCTGATCCCAACCCCTATGCCCAGTCCTTGTATCCTGCCCCTATTCCACCTCCCAGTCCCCGTCGCCCGTACCAGTCCCTTTCCTCGTCCCCAGTCCCAGTCCTTGTCCCTGTCCTCAGTCCCAATCCCAGTCCCTCTCCCTGTCCCCAATCCCTGTTCCTGTCCCCAGTCCCTGTCTCTTTCCCCGTCCCCAATCCCAGTCCTTGTTCCATCTCCCAGCCGCGGTCACCAGTGCCAGTCCCTTTCCCTGTCCCCGTCCCTGTCCTTAGTCCCTGTTCCTGACCTCAGTCCCTGTCTCCTCTCTCAGTCCCAGTTCCCTCTGTCCTCTCCCAGTCCCCTTCCCCTCTCGCTGCCCTCACCGCCGCTCCCTTCCCTCTCCAGCCGCCACAGCTTCTCACCGTCTCCCCGTGGCGCCTGCGCGGGGCTGCTGCTGCTCCTGCTCCTCCTCCTCCCGCTGCC
>VWZD01005983.1:454220-489693 GCA_013396695.1 Sakesphorus luctuosus
ATTGGAATGGGCTGCCCAGAGAGGGGGTGGATTCCCCATCCCCGGAGGTTTTTCAGCTGAGCTTGGCCGTGGCACTGAGTGTCATGATCTGGTGCCGGGACTGGAGTTGGCCCAAGGGTTGGACTTGATGATCTCGGAGGTCTTTTCCAACCCAATCCATTCTATGATTCTATGAAATGCTCAGAAAGCTTTGCCAAGGGAATCAAGTGAGTGCAGGGAGTGAAGATCTGCCTGGGCTGCCCTTGAGCTGCCAGTGGTGTGATCCAGCACAAGCTGTGAACCCTTTGGGGGAAATCTGCCCAATTTTGGGGTATTTCTTCCCTGAGTTCTGCACTGCCATCACATTGTTTGCTCAGGCAGTGACTGCTCTGAGTAAATGCTCAGAGCCTGGAGAGTAAATAACCCCCTTCATAAACCCAAGGAGACACTGAGCTTTTTCCTGCAGTGTTTTTTTTTTTTTTTTCAAAAATTGATCCTCCTCTAAAGAGCAGTTATAAAAAAGAAAAATTGTTAAAGCAAGGGGAACAAAATGCAAGCACTGAGGGAGCAGGGAAAGTGCTGGTGCTCGTGATGAGAGTGGTAACTCTGTTCTCTCCATTTTGTGTCTCTGTAGATGAATTCAAAGTTCACCAGACTGTAGCTTGCTGTTGACTTTTAAAATACTCTGATATGCATTGAAGCTTAGCAACACTGCATTTCTGGGGAGGTTCACTGGTGGCAGCAGCAGGAAGCAGCCAAAATGCTCTGCACAGGACTCCATCTATGGTGGTGTCCAGTGGATTTCTCCAACACTGATTCATCCACTGCTGCCTGATTTAAATTATTCAGGGAACTGATGAAGCACAAAGTGTAGTTGAATTTCTTGGAAAAAGTGCTAACCAGCAGTGTTTTCCTGAAGTTTTACGAGGAATTGTTCTCCCCACCCACCAAACAGCAGAAATTAAGGAGAGTTAACACTGAGTAAAAGCCCCTCATGCATCAAGTTGAGGTTTCTGTGGAGAAAATTGTGTGCACAGAACTGAGAGATCTGATGGCAGTGTTGGTTGAAAGGAAAGAGCTAGCTACTTTTCTGGTAAGGGATGTGGGGAAAGTCATAGAATGGATTGGGTTGGAAAAGACCTCCGAGATCATCAAGTCCAACCTTTGGGCCAACTCCAGTCCCTTTACCACATCATGGCACTCAGTGCCATGGCCAAGCTCAGTTGAAAAACCTCCAGGGATGGGGAATCCACCCCCTCTCTGGGCAGCCCATTCCAATCCCTGAGCACTCTCTCTGCAAAGAAGTTTTTTCTGCTCTCCAACTTCAATTTCCCCTGGCAGAGCTTGAGCCCCCCGTGCCCCCTTGTCCTATTGCTGAGTGCCTGGGAGAAGAGACCAACCCCCACCTGGCCAGAACTTCCCTTCAGGGAGTTCCAGACAGTGCTGAGGTCACCTCTCAGCCTCCTCTTCTCCAGGCTGAACACCCCCAGCTCCCTCAGCCTCTCCCATATTCAGGCCATAATGATGGAGGGAGGGAACTGTCCTTGGGAAGAAATGATGCTTTTGGCAAAGGAAAGATGAATTGCTGGGAAAAAATTCCAGCTCCCTTTTGTCAGCGTGGCCATACATGATTTAAGTGCATTCCCTTGATCCTTGGTGTGACTGAGCACTGTTCCGTTGCAATCCAATGTAAATAATGTTTAACTAAGCATAAATTTAAAACTAGGCTTAAGTTCCCAGAGGTCAGAATTCCTCAGTGTGTAGAGCAGGTGAGCAGCATGGCCTGTCCCAGGGGTGGCCTTATCAAAGCTGGAATTCAGCTGTGGGATTCCACTTTCCTGAGTAAAGGGCATGGAGGTTTGGCCCCCAGAGCAGCAACTGCCTGGTGTTGTGCCCAGGAAAGAGGATGAGGGTGGCAGTAATAAAACAAGGAAGGAGTTAACATGTTGTGAAAAGGGAGAAAAAGTGGGAAGCGGACGTGGAAAAAAATGGGGAAGGAGAAACAGTGTGTTGGGGTTTTTTCCATGCAATAGTGCACAAAGATGTTTGCTGTATAAACATACTTTGGGGAAGGTACTACTGTGTATGGCTGTTTACTGTGCAGGTTTAATTAGGCCCGTTAAAGGACCCTTTTTTCTCTTCCCTTTGTTCTTGTCCTCATCTTGTGGCTGCCCCATCCCTGGGAGTGTTCAGGGCTGGCTGGGATGGGGCTTAGAGCAACCTGGGATAGTGGAAAGTGTCCCTGTCCATGGCAGGGGGTGGAATGAGATGGTCTTTAAGCTCCTTTCCTGCCCAAACCATTCTGTGATTCCTGATTGTATTATTATAAGAGAATCTTCCCATTTATTCAAACACCTCAATTTCTTTAGATTTTAATTATTTTGAATGGGGTGGCTCTTCTTTTTTTTGAAAGTCCTTAGTGTAGGATGTCATGTAGTATTTAACATAGAAAGTAAAGAGTAGGAATAAGCATTACTGAGAGAGCAAGTTATAGTGGAAAGATGTGTTTGCCATTCAACTACAATGAAAAATAACATTACTTTCAGACTTTAATAGTATATCATAAACTTCCACTTTGTGTTAATAGAGTATTTGTAATGTGACTGGATGTTTGTAGCATCCAAGCTGAATATTTTTAATCCTGCAGTCCCTGATTTCCTGCAGTAAGTAAGAAGACACTGTCAAAGATGGGATGCAGCAAAGGCTCAGTCCTGCCCCGTGGGACCTGGCATTGAACTGGGACTGCACTGATTGCCTGGGAATGTTTAGTCAACAGAGAACAAACTGTGGATGTCAAATAACCTTCAGCTGCAGAACACACCAGAAGTGGTTGGGTGAATGCAGCAGTGTCTGAAAACCCCACATGGGAAACTGCCCAAGTGATTCTGCAGGAGGACTCAGTGCTGGTGACACTGGGCAGCAACGGCCCTTCTGCCAGGGCAAAACCACCCACCTTTCCCCCTTCTGTGGCTGAGTTACCATCCCTGCAGGCAATGGAATACTCTGAAAGGGGAGCTGTGACAGGCTCAGTCCAGAGGGGTTTGTTGCCACTCTCAAAGCAAAGGTGGCAACTGAGAAGTTGGGGGAAATGAAACGGGGAAAGCGTGTGGTGACCACGGAGCTTGAGCCATTTGTCCTGGTAAATAAATTCTTGATGCTTCCAAATGGAAGTAATTATTTTCTTCCTTTTTTTCTGTTTTCCTTCAGTTTGCACTGCTGCTGCTCAGTATCTGTGTGTCAGGGCTAATGCTTTTCCTTGGAAATAAAGCAACCCACATTTCCTAAGTCAGGAATTGCTTCTGTTCAACATGCTTATTCACAGAACCATAATCTGTTCCTTTGCTTCTGAGAGCCTGGTGCAAGCAGCTGTATTGGAGTTATTGTAAGAGTGGGAAGGGTTGGGAGGTTGGTTGTTCTTTTTTAATCAAACCCTCTTTGAATAAAGTAAAGAAAAGCTTTTTGCAGTCTAAATACACATCCTGGTGGCAGACTTAGATTAAAAATTTATATGGCAACATAACTGTGGCTCCAGTGTGATGTCACAACAGAGGGAAATTAGTGCTCCTAGGAAATAAGCAGACATATATTTTTATTTTTCCATACTTCTGTCTAGAGCAGTCAGGACAGGAAAAGAAAAATAAAAAATGACAGTTTATTGTACGTGTAGGTTTTTTTCCTGATCTGTTTTCGTATTTCAGCTGTGTAGGACTGAACTCTTGATATCATGCTTGACACTTTAAATATCAACCAGAAAGATTTGTGGCATTAATTTTATAAATAGACCCAGTACTCAAAAATAGTCTCATTGATAATCAGCTTTGTCTGTCTTAGTTCTGGAATGGTCTCTCCCTGTTTGTGTAACTGGGAACTCTGTCATACGTAAAATTTAATCCTTTTTGGAGCTGATCTGTGGAACAGCATATAAATAACTGCTTTATAAGAAATATGTGGTTTTTTCTGTGTTTTCCTAGAGTTGGAATTTTGCTGTGTAGTAGGTTAAGAGAGAATTGTATCTTTTTCACTCGAGTTTCTCTCTGTGCATTGCAGGAGTTTCATGGTTCTGTAAATTGATGACTCTGCTTTGAGATGAATTTTGCTGCCCTTCTTTTGAGTTCTTTTACCTGGTTAAACCCCATGATAACATACACTGTGCTTTGCTGCAATGTCAGGGAGATGGGGATTCCTGCATCTAACCTGGAGAGTGTCTATAAAATCTACATTGTTAGCTAGAAACAAAGCTAATAATTTAATTAGTGTGTATAATTCTGTCATCAGCAGTCTGTTTGTCCTAATGATCTGGGGGAGGGGAAAGTGCTATTTGCAGCTAATAAATTGTTGACCAAAGAGATTTCTTGTTTGTTTTTTAGTTGAGCATACCAATTTTAATTTAAATTTTTCTCAGTGCTATTTCAGGAGTTAAGAAACTGGGTCTTCAGGGTGTTTGTTTGTGTCTCGATGACTTAGGGCCCTAAATAGGAATGTAGGTCTCCCACAGTGCTGCTCTCAGGGAACACGGCGCGTTCCGGGCCTGGTGTGATGCCCCAGGATCCTGTTTCACCGGGCACGGCTGCCCCAGCAGTGCCCATCCATGGGGCTCTGTTTGCTCCACCCCTCGCTGGTGTTAAACATTGAGAGCTGCCTGCTGTGCTGGGACAGGAGGGTGGGGACAGTGTGGGGACCGCTTGGGGACAGCGCTGGGCAGGCAGGGGATGCTGGCACTGCCAAACCTGTGTTTGCCTTTGGGGGGGTTTAAGTTCATACCCTGTGATGGCAGAGAAGTTTTCCGTTTCAGCTCAGTGACAGGCCTGGGTTTAGCTGGACCTGGGAGTACTAATTGACAGGAAGCTCAACAGGAGCCAACAGTGTGCCCAGGTGGCCAAGAAGGCCAATGGGATCCTGGCCTGGATCCAAACTAGCGTGGCCAGCAGGCCCAGGGCAGTGAGCCTTCCCCTGGACTCTGCCTTAGGGAGGCCACACCTTGAGTGTTGTGTTCAGTTCTGGGCCCCTCAGTTGAGGCAAGAGATTGAGGGGCTGGAGCGGGGCCAGAGAAGAGCAACGAGGCTGGAGAAGGGAGTGGAGCACAAGTGCTGTGGGGAGAGGCTGAGGGAGCTGGGGGTGTTTGTGCTGGAGAAGAGGAGGCTGAGAGGTGACCTCTGCACTGTCTGGAACTCCCTGAAGGGAAGTTGTGGCCAGGTGGGGGTTGGTCTCTTCTCCCAGGCACTCAGCAATAGGACAAAGGGGCACGGGCTCAAGCTCTGCCAGGGGAAATTGGAGGTGAGAAAGAAATTCTTCACAGCGAGAGTGCTCAGGCATTGGAATGGGCTGCCCAGAGAGGGGGTGGATTCCCCATCCCTGGAGGTTTTTCAGCTGAGCTTGGCCGTGGCACTGAGTGCCATGATCTGGTGACGGGACTGGAGTTGGCCCAAGGGTTGGACTTGATGATCTCGGAGGTCTTTTCCAACCCAATCCATTCTATGAGTCTATGAAAATAAACTCTTTTGCTTTTCATGCCTGTGCATTTGAGGGGGTCGATGTTGACAGAGCTTATTGTCCTGAGGTTTGTACCCTGTGCCACTGCAGTGTGGGTGTGCTGAGGTCTGTCCTGAGCTGTGTACGTAGCACAGGTGGTAAAACCACTTTAAACTTAGTGTCTGAACAGAAGGATGTCAATGCACAGTTTCAGTGATGCATGACCTGCAGTTGAGACCTTAAACTGGGAGGTTTTTTGAATGTCTGCAGCTGGTCCTGACAGCTGCCAGAGCTCCACTGTGGTGGGGCTTGAGTAGTTGCTTATTTATTACTTTTGGGACATAACCACCAGGCTGCAGAGAGGGGGGAATACTGTAAAAATGTAAATATTTAAATTTCATTTCCTTCTTTGTCACTCTGCCCTCCTTCTTTCTGTTTGGGCGGGAGGATTTAAACAGGATGAGGCTGTTCACGCAGCTTAACGTTCTGCTCTTGTGGTGGCCTCTTGGCCTTCCTTCCTCAGCAGAAGCCTCTCGCCTTCGAAAGAAATACAACTCTGTTGAATTGCACAACAGCTGCTGCTGTCCCTGCTAAAGGAAGATGGAAAGGGAATCCAGTAAACAAGGAGAGCTCCAGTCGTCTTTGGGGGCGGGAGGGTTGGCTGATGTTTGCAGTTGATTCAGCTTTCAGAATTACTCACAGTGGAATGAAACAGCTCATTTGTGTGGCTTTAAAACGGTGTGTGCCAGGTGAGTGATGCCCAGCTTGCTCCTTTTATGCTGGAACGTGTGCAGGTGGCTCCAGGCCCCTGGGCAGTCTCTGTGGATGCTGGACCTGGAGGGTGCAGTGACCTGCCCCTTTCCCTGGCACACAGCTCACCTGGGCTTTGTGCCTTTGACTGTTCCTTCCAGAGCTGAAACTGAGCTCAGAGCCCCCTGCTCAGAGCCCAGCAGGGCTGCCCGTGGGGCTGTGCAGGAGGTGGCTGTGGGCTCTGACCGGGGCAGCAGTGCCAACGTCGCCTTCTGGCACAGCTGGGTGAGGAGCAGCAACACAGGCAAACCCTCTGAAGACTTTAGAAAGGGATCAAAAGCAACTCTGCAGTCTTGAGAAGTCTTTTTCCTACCTGGACCTGGTTCCACATGTGCTGTTTGTTCTCTGGGTTTGATCCAGCTGCTCTCTGAACTCACCTGAGTCTTTGCCCTGTGTGTGTCTTTGCTGAGGGTTCCTTGTTTTCTGGAGAACACTCATGGAGTTGGCTTTGAACTATCCACACAGGGCTTGCTGGCCAGAAAAACTGATGTGTTTTTATCTAAGGTGATTAAAAAAAAAAAACTAACAAAATTGAGATTTTGGTAAATAAGTGACATGAAAATGTCTTCAAACCTATATCTGTATATGTCCTTTATTCACATATAAAGATACATCAGATAGATAAAAAGATAGATATATAAAATGTATATTAAGGTATATACATAAAGATATAAAGGTATATCTTATTTGTATATATTTTATTTTTATTGTGTTATTAATTTTGTATCTTTTATTATTTTATGTCTATATATCTTATTCAGTGCAGAGCTGGGCAGATTAAGTGCTGTATTTTGCAACACCATAAGCCCTCACAACCAGCAATCAGCAAAACATACCTGTGCTCTTAAAAAATCCTTCTGTTTGTGTCTGCTCTTACTCTGCCTCATCTGGTGCTAAAAATAAATATATCCCATCCCATGTCAAAGGCATGGACCGTGCAGGGTTTCACCCCTGTGAGCTGCAGGGCTGATCCAGCTGTTGGAGTGGGAATGTTTGATGCTGGAGTGATCCTGTGTTGTAACCTGTTCTCACTGCTTGCCTTGGGTGGGAGCTGCATTGGGTGGGATGTGTAAACACCTCTGGGGGATCAATATTTTATGTATTTAGTCTCTGCTATGTAGAGGCTGTAACTGAGGTGAGTCAGCTTTGCACAGCAGAGTTGGACCATGGCCACAAAATGCTTTTGCAGAACAGACAGAGACTCCTGTAGGGGAATGTTTTTATCCCAGTGCATCCCAGCAGGGAGGTGGGTTTTGTCCTGGCTCATCTGTCTTTTGCCTCTGTTTCATGTTTGAATTCTGAGGTGCTCAAGGTCAAACTGCCACTTAAAGCAGATCTGGACTGCTTGGGGTGCCCAGGAGTTGCTGTTGCACATGGAGAACAGTCTTACAGGGCCGTAGTTGTACGGGGTCTTTATACCATCACACCATGGTGTATGTTTTTTTCAATTATAAGCATGTTGTTACACCCTGAGATCAGCTCAGTTGGTTAAAACTTGGCTGTAACAATGCCAAGGTCATGGGTTCAATCCCCTGTGTGGGCCATTGACTTAAGAGTTGGACTCGATGATCCTTGTGGGTCCCTTCCAACTCAGAACAGTCTGTGATTCTGTGATTCTGTAACAGTCTATAGCTGCTTTGAGCACTTCCTACACTTCCCCTCTTCCATTGTACCACCAGATCAACTGCTAATGTGGTAAACTCTGGAAAATAATGTGATGTTTGTGTGTCCTTGAGGATTTTCACCTGCTGGGAACAAGGGGCGTTTGATCTTGCAGTCAGTTCTTTCTCCATAGATTGTGCTCATCTCCTGGCAAACATCTCCAAGTGGTGTCTGGTTCATCTTTTGGTGAACATGCAGAACTGAAGACTGGGTAGATTAGAGCACCTAATTTTTAGCTGGTGGGTTTTTGTGTGCTTTGGCTTTCCATGGTTGTGAGCTGAGCTGCTGTCACTTTGTTTTCTTTGACCTCAGCCTTTGAGAACTCGGTGCTTTATTGCTCAGCCTTCTCAGGCTGCTCCTGTGCCTCATGACTAAACTCCCAGTGTTTGGAAAGGAGCACCAGTGGAAAAAACAACTACCCAGAATTATTTCTGTTTCTTCCTGTATTGTATATAGGAAGTGGTGGTTTTCTTTGGGAGATGGTTTTCTGCAGAATTCCCTGCCACATCTCTAGTGCCCTGGAGATGTCTAATTACAATTTCGTGCTACAGTCCATGAAAACTTTTCCTCCTTTGTCCCTCAAAGGACTGAGTAGTTTTCCTGGTGTGTCCTGGGGCAGTGGCTGAGCTAGTGAGTGAAAATATATGAAAAAGAGTGAGCCCTGAACCTCAGTCTTGCAGGAAGGGGTGTCTGGATAACTGTTAGTGACGTACCTTATCTTGTGTTTTATTTTTAGTTGCTCTTCTACAACGGGTAGCAGAATTGGAAAAGGTCAATGCAGAATTTCTGCGCACAAAGCAGCAACTTGAGCAGGAATTTAATCAAAAGAGAGCAAAATTTAAGGAGTTATACCTGGCTAAGGAAGGTAAGTCTTCATTTCTCTTCAACCCTGTATGAAGAATAGTCTTTTAAACAGGTATAATAAGAACAGAAGAGGGAAGCAGAGTAAAATTCAGCTGGTGGCTCTTTAGCTTCCTGGAATGAATTTTTAGAATTAAATTTAAAGATTTGCCTGCATGGATGGGAGTCAGAGCAACCTGATGTCCTGCAGAAACAGCACCACTGAGTTTTGGTACTGCCTGAATTCATGGTGTGCTCGTTCTCTGTGAGCTGCAGCTGCTCTGGGAAGTGGGAGGACATAGCCTGGCTGCTGTGCTGTCTGTACTTCGTGGCCAGCTTCTCTGTGTAGCCTTAATTTGTCTTAAATTTCCATCTGAGTTAGGCTGGAAGCAGGCAAACACCATAAAAGTTTTAATACCAGCCAAGGGCATCTATTTCAATAACACAATTTATAGGAAAATTTGAACCATATGAGCTCAAATACCTGATGGAGAATTGGAGAGTAGAGAGGGCTGTTCTGAGAGCCAAATTGATTTATTTCTATTTCTGGTGATTTTTCTGTCTTTAACATATGAAAGCGGAGCCAAGAAATAATGCATTAAGACTGCAGCTGCTGTATAAGCTTTTGAGAGCAGAAATACAACAGGCATAATGAAGATCAGATCATACAGCAAGCCTGTTCCTTGGTGTTTTAGCAGCTGGATGAAAGGAAATGGAAGATATGCAAGACACTACTGATGAGATCAGCAATAGTTCTCCCATTTCAGTACAGTCAAAAAATAGAAAATAAAATAAATTGTGACGAGGAAGAAGAAAAAAGAAAACAAGAAATGAGCTTTCCCATGTAGTGAAGTGAAAGGACACCAAAGGAGAATATACAAGCAATTACTTTTCATTTTTTATTTTTTCTTTTGATTTACTGTCTCCAAGGCTCTTTCTTAAATGTACTTTGTGACTGTTAAAACTCATCTATAACACTGTTGTTTGAAAACTAAATAATCTACTAAATGCTGCAGAGACTTGGGGTTTTTACACAAGGATTAATGCCCTTTTGGGCACCTGATTAGCTTTGAGTTTCATGTTCTCTCTCAAGGGGTGGGAGCATCAGGATTGATTCTTGGCACTGAGGGAGATGCATGGAGGTATCTTGGTGTTTGTTGTGTGCAGGGGCCAGATGTTTTTGCTAAAGGTGAAACAAGCTATATGGGCATAAAACTGTATTTTGTATTAATGCTTTTGGAATTAATTATATAATATATACCATCCAGAGCTGTTTGTTTGAAATTAACCCAAAACTCAGGAGGATAATGCGAAATTAGTTTAATTTCTGTTTGGGGTTGCCACAGCTGGAGAAGTGGTGGGTGATCCATTGAATCCCTTTTGTTGGTAGATCAGTGTTAGCAAAGTCATGGTAAAGAGCAGATCAGTCTGCAGAGTTTTCTTGTGTGGGCTCCTTGAGGTGAAATATGAAGTGTTCTATCCAAATTCAGAACCAAGTTGGTGTCAGAAGTGAGGGAAAGACTGTCTTGCTGTCTGTTTTTCTTACCTTTTCAAGATTCTTTACCAGAATGAGTTAAATAATGAGAACTTAAAACTTGGTTATAATAATGCCAAGGTCATGGGTTCAATCCCCTGTGTGGGCCTTTGACTGAAGAGTTGGACTCGATGATCCTTGTGGGTCCTTCCAACTCAGAATAGTCTGGGATTCTGTGATTCAACTAAGTAAAAGCACAGTTCACTTTCATCAGGTGCATTGGATCTGCAGTGTTTGCTTTGGGGCTGTATCCAGGAGAAGACACTTCTTTAATAAAAGGCAAGGGCAAGCAAAGTAAAGCAGCAGCATTCCCTGGAGATACCTGCCAACAACTTTTGTTCAGTTACAGGAGATGTTTTAATACAAGTGTTTTAATATCAGTGCTCCCTTCCCTCCCTTGTTGGAGTGCTGTGCTTTGCCATAGCAACTACAAGTGCTCTCCAGGTGGGATTTATTAATCAAGCTGAATCTCTGTGTTCCTTCCTGCAGAGGACCTGAAAAGGCAGAATGCAGTGCTGCAGGCAGCCCAGGATGACCTGGGCCAGCTGCGGACACAGCTGATGGAGGCGCACGCAGAGATGGAGAACATCAAAGCCATTGCTACAGTGTCAGAGACCACCAAGCAGGAGGCCATTGATGAGGTGAAGAGGCAGTGGCAAGAAGAGGTAGCTTCACTACAGGCCATTATGAAAGGTAACAAGCAGCAAGCTGCTGAGAGCGGCCCCCTCCTCAGGGATTTGTGCCTGCTTTTGCATGGAATATGGATGGCTGCTTGTCATGGCTTGGCAAAACTGGGCTGTGGAACTACCTGGTGAAGTGTGGTTCCCAAGTGTGTGGAAAGGAGCTTGGTGGGGTTTGCTGTCAGCTTGAGGGCAGAATTTAGAAGGAATCAATCCAATGGCAACTCTCATGTATATGCAAAGTGTTTTTGTGGGGCTTCATCCTTCCATGAAGATAAAAGTATGATGCTTGTAATTTGACAAGTCTGAAAACAGCTTTAGGCTGGCAGCATGATTGTCCTCTGCTGTGTGAACACAGTTCTGCTCTCACACACTCAGGTGTCCCTCCAGCACTATCACCTGGGCTCTGTATCAGTCCTGGGTTCTTTCTTTGCTATATTTGGGTGCTGCACAGCTGTTGCCATTTCTGAGACAAAGTGCAAGGAACAAAAGGCAGGATACAGACTGGGAACAGACTGTTGCCACAACTCTCTGCTTTCTGAAAGGTTCACAAACAGGGTCACACCATCCTGAGCCTGTTGGCTGTAGGCAGTTCTTCCATCACCTGACTGTGCTTTTCACCCAGAAAGCACAAACTTCATGTATATTGAGTACACAAAGGGCTGTTTATTTATGATCTACATAGATACATGAACCTGGATTAAGGCTCAGTTGTGCCAGCTGCTGTCCCTGTGTAAACACAGACAGCTCCTTACCTGAGGGGGAACTCTAAATCATAGGAAAATAAAAGATATGTGAGAAGTTTTAATTTCTTTGCATTTTGGAGTAAATAAGTAAGGTATTGGTGGTTTGCTTGCATGATGTGCTGCTAAATGGGATGATGGTCATGTACATTACTTTGAAATTAGGAGTTTCACAGCTTTGAGGGCTTGTTTGGTTGTGTTCCAGTGTTGGTACAAATTGAGATTCAATTCCTTTGGATTTTTTACTGATGTATTTCAGTTTTGGGGCAAGAGTCAAAGGGAGGGAGACTTCATGGTTGTCAATTATAATAAATCACTGGCTGTTTGGAGATGGAGTTCCTAAAGCTCTGCTCTTTAACTTCCATTCCATGTAAGTGTTCCAATGCTGTTTTGCAGAGACTGTCCGTGACTATGAGCTCCAGTACCACCACAGGCTGGAGCAGGAGCGAGCTCAGTGGAACCAGTACCGGGAGAACGTGGAGCGGGAAATAGCAGAGCTGAGGCGGCGCCTGTCCGAGGGGCAGGAGGAGGAGAACCTGGAAAATGAAATGAAAAAGGTACCCTACAATCCAGTTCTTCAGTTCCTGCTAGAGGATACACTTGTGGTGTTATGCCTGAGTTCTTTTCCACGCCTGCTGTAGTTCCCCAGCAGTTCACACAGGCTTGTTCTGCCAACTTCCAGCCTTTGTTCTTGGAAGTCATCCTGACCTAAAGCTGCATTTGAATCCATGAAGGCTTTGTTTGTACCCCATTATGTGGATTCAGTGAGAGGATTGTACCTGAGGAGGTGATGAAGTTTCGCCTCCAGCTTGTAAAAACTGGGCTGTGGAACTGCCTGGTGAAGTGTGGTTCCCAAGTGTGTGGAAAGGAGCTTGGTGGGGTTTGCTGTCAGCTTGAGGGCAGAACTGGGAAGGAATCATGGCAATGGCAACTCTCATGTATATGCAAAGTGTTTTTGAGGGACTGTGAGTGTGGGGCTTCATCCTTCCATAAAGATAAAAGTATGATGCTTGTAATTTGACAAGTCTGAAAACAGCTTTAGGCTGGCAGCATGATTGTCCTCTGCTGTGTGAACACAGTTCTGCTCTCACACAGGCAGGTGGGCTTGTGAAGTCCCTTGTCATAACATCAAATGAGCTCCAATAAAACTTACCTGTAGATTTTTCTGGGTTAACTGCAGTTTTGTAAAATTCCCTTGACCCTTCTGCACATTTATTCCTTTTCTGAGATCTTAAAAACTTTCTGTACTCATTAAAAAGCTCAAAATATCTCAAATGTCTTTCCTCTTTCTCTAAATTGAGCCATGTTTGTGCATCCCAGGACTACTGGGTTCATATGAAGTACAAGCTGTGCTGTCACAAACAACAAGCTCTGGATGATGAAAAATAATTACATGGAGTATGGAGAGATAATGTTGTACTTGTTCAAAGATCTGTGACTAAGAAAAGTTCATAGAAGTAGATTGAGGTGCCTTGCCTTGAGTTTGGATTTTTATTTTTTCTGTTGGCCATTGAAGATTTGGTGGGTTTCAGGCAGGAAGGAAATTTAACCTGTCATAACAGGTCAATGTTTTGTAATCTTTGTTTATCTTGTTATAAAAACTTGGATTTAAGTGACTTTGTCTTCCCAATAGGCTTACTGTAGTCTTGGAGTTATTGTAAGGCAATTTTAAAGCAATGAATTAACCTGGGTTCAATAAGGGAGTAGCCAACATCTGATAACTGCACATCACTGCATTTCCTTTTCTCTTGCTGTCAGCAGAGGAAGTGGAGTATTGAATATCAGAAACAATCCACAGAAGAAGCATTTTAACTGTTTTTGCTGTGTTATGGCCAGCAATCAGTGCTGCAAAAGGGAATTCTTTTTCTGGGACTTAGCAAGGGGTTCTTGACTATTGCTGTTTGTAGCTGCACAGTTGCTGTTGCTGGGCAGTGGGACTGCTCTTCATGTAGTCCTGATTTCCAGTGTTCTCAAGTACTGCCACTGGAATCTTAAGACACAAATTTAAGAGAAGGTTTGAGCCTTATTAAGAGAAAAAAAAAAGACTTCAGTTGAAGCTGGAAGGAATGGTCAGATTAGGATCAGTGTGGTAGTTTTGTAGAAACAACCCAGAAGATACAAAGTTCGTGGTGTAGAAGCCCTGGCAGTGCAATCCCAACTAACTGACAATAAACATTTTCAGAAAACAGTCTCTCCCAAACTGATGCAGGTTTTCAGTCTGAGCTTATTACCAATCATGTAAGCTGGAGCTGCAAGTTGCTGACATGACAGCACAGCTCACCTAAACTCAGTGCCTTTAGTACAGAAGTTCAGTATAGCAGATAAACAGCATTTTCAACTATACCCCTTTAAAAGTAAAATAAATATCCCTGGTGATCCTAAAGGAAAAGGTGATCTGTTTATTAATCTCTGATTAATATGAGCTTGGAAGGCTTTCTAGGCCTGTGAAACAGAGGAACATGGACTTTATGTAACAGGAGAGGGAGGGGGAAATCTGGTCTTCAGTGTGCAGCTTGAAATAATTGCTTAAACTGCTTTGCATGGGGTTTTAATCTTCTTTGTCATTATTAAACCTGTGAGATTTTTCCTCAGGGAGACTAAGAATTAGATCAAAATTAGGAAAAGGACGTTTGATTTTACCTAAAAACAAACAAGCAAATCCCAAGCCCATAAAAAGCTGTGTTTGGCCAGCAAAATAATGAATATTCAATGTGAAAAGAGGAATTTTCTTGATCACTTGGGATGTGCTATTTGAAGACTTGTGATCAATTCCTCCTGTGAAATGGCATTTCCAGCCAACACTGCTCTGTTTATCCTCCACCTTTATGTGCTCCATTAGAAGGGTGGATTTATTTTATTTTAAAGCAAAGCATAAACTTGCAGAGAGCTTTTAAAAATATCTTCATCTTGTAGCCAGTTCTGAGGAATCCACAAACATCACAAAGGAGTCACAGGGATCACAAAAGTTGTAAGTAGATGCTACACCAGCATATAAAATATCCCATTTCTAAAAACCAGCAGAAAACCATCCCATTGTCTGGAATTGTCCATGAGAGGTGAGAGGAATGGACAGAGCAGAGCTGATTGTCAGCCAAGTGTTTCAGTGCAGGGCACTGGATAAGATCTCTATGCAATTGTGTTCAATCTGACTACAAAATTCATTTAAACTACAAAGAAACCCCATGAAATTTCATACTGTCCCCACGTATTTGCTAACAATCATGCTTATTGTCTGCATACTTTTCCTCCTGAAAGAGATGGAGAGTAGGTAACAAATGCAGTTATGAATTCTGTAAATATCTCTCTGAATTTTAAGTGACTTTGTTTGGTTGAGTGAACAGATTTGGTATGTCAGACCTCCAGTGTGCCTGTTGTTTGTCCTGGCTTGGGAGCACATGGAGTTGGGTGGGCAGTGTTTGGATAAACACCCTATTTTGAGCTGTATTTCTTACATGTGGCCATTTTGTCAGAAGTATCCAAGTCTCTCCTGAAAACCTGGTATTGGGCATCCCTGAGCATCCTCTTGTCACAACTGTCTGATGGAACCCATGCTCTTGTCTGGAAGCAGCTCTTTTCCTTCTTCATGTGGATCTGTTTCAGATTGCAAGTTGCTAATTTCTGTAGAAAAGTTGTGTTTTCAGTGCTTTTTATCATAAGTTTTCAGTGCTGAAAACTTTGTATTCTTCATCTCCCCTCCCAACTCAAAAAAGGCAAATCCCTTGGCCTAATGATTGACACACTTGCCTAAAGTGATTCGTCTTCCAGAAACCTTCCTGGTGGTTTATAAAAAGCTGTTTTCCTGTTGGGTTGTACTTCCAGGTGGGTTTGGGGTTTCTGTATTACAGATACTAAAAGCAACCTCCCTTAGCAGCAGGTCCTTCCAGCAGGTTCTCTGACCATTGGGCTCCCTCTGGGTCCCTTGGTGGGATGAGCTGCCCACTGGCAAAATTGGGCTGGTGTTTGTAAAGCCAGACCTCATTTTCTGTTCAGGAATGATCTGTTTTGCTGTTGGAGCAGTGATGAATATAAATACTCTTCTTAGCACAGTTGTGTCAAACTCTTGAGTAGCAAAAGTCTGCAGAGCAGGTATTTTCCATAGAGAGGGAGCAGGAAAGGACAAACCTCCTGTTCTGAAGTTGTGCTTATTAATCAGGAGAGGGGAAATTGGAAGGGGAGAGTAATCTGATTTCTGTGACAGAGTTGGCCATAAAATTTGATGTACACTGAGCTACTTTGGTTGGTAATGATAAAGAACAGAGGAATAAATTCAGAGGGACTTTAAATGACTTAGTCCTGCTTTAAAGAGAAATTCTCAGCTTGTGTCTGTGTGTTTTCTGCTGGTCTCATTTTTAAGGAACAAACTCAGGTATAATGTTACCTGAGATTTCTCCAGTCTGGATTTTGTTCCTCTGAAAATGGCTTGGACTCATTTTTAGCATTATCTGTCCAACAGATCTCTCATGCAGATCCCTCACAGCATGTCCTGGGGAAGCAAGTTTCACTGGGACAGAAGTGGTTTGGGCTCTTGGGTTTTGGTTAAGGAATGAGGAAATATGATCATAAGTAGAACTGTGGCCTTTGGCAGCCAAGTTGGTTGGAGAAAACGTTAGAAGGGAATAAACATTTTAAGTATCACACCTCTGGAAGAGCCTGAATAACACCTTGCAGCACAGGAAATGTGATGCTGTGGCACCTCTTGCCACATGTAACAGGATCTTTAAGCAGCATTTTTCACCAGGAGAGATGCTCTCATTTTATTACATGGATGAGTAGGAACTTCAGCCTCAATTTGGGAGCCTCAGTAAATCTCCTTCCCCCCAAGGGCAGCCCCAGTGACCAGCACTGCTTTGTTAGCAGGTAGAGCCTGTTCTGAGTGTCCAGCTCAGTATCACCCTGACCTTTCCTACAGATCCTCACAATATGTTGCAACCACAGTGTCAAACTTCAGCTCTGTTTACCAAGCAGTAAAAGCTGGAGTAATTTTTCTTTCAGTGGAATTTGATACAGTTTTTTCTTTCCAGTTGGTTGCTGTTCACAGCCTGTTTTTTCTGCTTTCAGAGAAGTTTCTGGTTGTTTCTCTGGAGTGATTAGTTCCTTCATGGATGCATTTGTTGCTCAGTGTTGTGTTGAAACCAGACTTGCAATGAAGTATTCCTGCAGTTATCATGAATAATTAGCAAAGAGCATGTTCAGCAGTCCAGAAAATGCTGGGCTATATTTAGTCCATATGGTGGCATTAAATGAATGGAACCGATACAATAAATGAAATATAAAACACTCTTTGAAGTGGAACTCCTGTTCCTGCCTGGTTAAAAATGTGACTGCTGAGCTGCAATGGCAGGGTCTGGGTGTGCAGGAGGAAAGTCACATGGCCCTGGTGTTGAATTCCCTGCCCTGTGACGTCCCTTGCTCTGCTCAGGGCTTTGTTGGCACTGAGCAGTGACAAAATGCAGCAGAAGGAGGTGACAGGAGATGACAGGAAAATGAAAGGAAGGGCATTTAAGAACTGGGGATGTCAGGACTACCCTTTGACAGGTGCAATTCTGAACTTCAACACTGGATGCTGTTTCTCATTTTATTCTTGTGGGTTTTACCTGGCTCTCTTTTTTTTTTATTTCCTTGTATCACTCCTCTGTTGTCCTTTGATCCTCTCAGAACTACTTTGTGCAAAAATCACGGGGTTTGTGATAAATTGTCTATATATAGTTGGAAATATTTAGTACAGGAACACCCAAACATGATGCTACATAGTAGTAATTTAAAGTTGAGAAATGACCTTCCAAAATAGAACCAAGCTGTACTATGTGTTGTTTTGCAGATCTTTTTAATTTCCTAAGTAAGTGACTGCATGGCCAGTTCCTCACCATGCAGTTCTTTTGGGATTTTTTATCTGTGCTGTGCAGGTTGTAGGACAGTGAGGCCTTTAATAACAGAAAATTGCACATATTCTGAATTGCTTGATCCATAAATTTAATCCCAGGCATCAATAGCCATAGATTTGCCAACATTCTCTTCTAAAACAGATGTTTGTGGCCTCATCCACACCTGGATGTCCAATTTAGTTGCCTTCTGTGAATGGAGTAATACCAGCCTGTTGGCACAGAGGTGGCTGCTGAACTAAATAAATAGCAGTGGGAGTGAAAGTGGAACTTTAGGCAGCTCTTTTTGTTGACGCAGAGATTTTCTCCAAATGTCTCCAGTAATGGAAACTGTTGTGGTGACAGCTGTGATGTTACAATTTATTGCCTTGACTTCAGGCCCAGGAGGATGCTGAGAAGCTGCGCTCGGTGGTGATGCCCATGGAGAAGGAGATTGGAGCCCTCAAGGAGAAACTGGCAGAAGCTGAAGAGAAAATAAAGGAGTTGGAAGCATCCAAGGTGAGGTGGGGCTGTAACTGGACCCCTCATTTATGTCTTGCAACATGCTAGTTGGGTGCAGATAAGTCAAATTTTGTAGAGATACAAAGGTGTGTTGTGGAACTCTTTGTGCCCCATACATCTTGTCTCCTGTAGCTCAAAGGACATTTTTGGCTGATATATATTCATCCATCTTTGTTTTGGGGATTGCAGTGTGTGTGTGATCTGTGCTTAGAATAAATTGCATGGCTTCAGGTCTACTAGTGATAGAAAAAGCCCTAAAAAAATACCTGCTTTGCACTTCTCTGGCAGCCTGGCCTTTAGATTATTGTCACACTTGGAGCCACTGAGACTCTGGGAGTTGGAGTTTTCCATCTCAAAGGCCAGAGCAGATGGAAGAGCAGGAATCCTGGGACAGGAGAGGCTGCCCCCACCCTCAGTGGCAGTGGGAGCCCCAGGGCTGTCCTGACCTCTGGGTTGGCATCGGTGCCACCCAGCCCGTGGTGAGGAGGATGAACAGCAGCTCTGTGGAGCCACTCAGGAACTGCCTGAAGGCTTTTGTTTCCTCTGAGATAAAACCTCCTGTGATTTGTGACTCAGCAAACCACAACACTGCGCAGTGCCATAAAGAGGCTTTCAGTCTGTTCCTTGTTCCAAGGTGGGAGCTGTTTCTCCATCACCTCTGGCAGATGTTTACATAACCCTGTCCTAAAAGGTGCTCATGGAGCTTCTGCAGGGCTTTGTTAGCTTTGCTATTTAAAGAAAAACAAGAACAAAACTAAATACATTTCTTCAGGATTTCTTGATGTAATTCCCCTTTGCTGGCAGGTTTTCCTTTGTTTTTGCAACATTTCATGAGTTTGAATGTTTCTTTTCTTATCTGTCCCTAAGTTTTGTCTCTTCTTAGGCTTAGTCCAAGCTTGCCTCATAGTCATGTTTTCTGACTGCTGTTATTACTCTGGTTTAAACCATCTCCATGTCCTACTTAGCTGTTGGTTTATCAGCACAGATTAAAGGATTGCTTCTGTCTGCCTTCCTGAGATATTTGCCTCCTTCCCATGTCTCTGCTGTTGTGATCCTGCTGTTGCAGCTGTGATACACTGAGAGGTTGGACTTAGCAGAGTTTTAATGAGTGATGTATTCAGAAAGAAAAGCAAGCCCCACTTGCACACTGGTAGTTGAATATTTTTGATTTCTGGAAATAACCTCCACCTGTCCATTACCTGAACAGGCAACACTGTCACTTCATGGACTCGAGTTGGACCAAGGGTTGGACTTGATGATCTTGGAGATCTTTTCCAACTCAATCAATTCTATGATTCTAACAAGGAAATGCCTGAGAGGGTTCCCAGAGTGGGATGGTTGATTTCCCTGTTTTATGCAGGTTAAAGAACTGAACCATTATTTGGAAGCTGAGAAGTCATGCAGGACAGACTTGGAGATGTATGTGGCTGTTCTCAACACACAAAAATCAGTCCTGCAGGAAGATGCAGAAAAGTTGAGGAAAGAACTTCATGAAGGTACCTACCTCCTTAATGTTAAACCTCTCATTCTTTTACACTTAAGGATGCAAACCCCAACCTAAATGTTAATTATTTTCTCATCTCTTCTTTGAATTGGATTTAAAGAAAGAGGGAGGGGGAAGCAACACTTTTAAATGGGAAAGGCATTAAAATATTTGCAGAAAAGTTGAATGTGGGGTTCTTTTATGATAGAGGAAAACAGAGACATTCATTTTCTCAAGGGATACTGTTGAATTTCTGCTAAGTATTGCAAGCTTCATTCTTACTGAGGTGATCTTACATGTGTCTTTTATGTGTGTCTAATCCTGAGCAGTATTTCCATAATGTATTGATCTGGCTCCCTGAGATGTGGCAGTGCTGAAAAAATAAACTATTAGAATTCCTGAATGAAGCTGAGACATTAATCTTCTCACTGGGAAATTGTAAACTGTCAGTAATACATCCCTAATCACAGGCCAAGTTTGGTGATGAAGAAAATGTCATTTTTCATCCCAAACAGTTGTTGAACAAAGCCCTTGCTGTTGTCCATTAGAACAATAATTACTTTTATTCCTGAAAACACATCTCTTTGGGAAAAATGTTGAAACAACTCTGGTTCAGAGTGCCTCTCTTTGTGCCCAGTTTGCCACCTCTTGGAGCAAGAGAGGCAGCAGCACAACCAGCTGAAACACACGTGGCAAAAAGCCAACGACCAGTTCCTGGAGTCGCAGCGGCTGCTGATGAGGGACATGCAGAGGATGGAGATCGTCCTGACCTCGGAGCAGCTCCGGCAGGTGGAGGAGCTGAAGAAAAAGGATCAGGTTATTGCCTGCTTCCCTTCTTTCCCCTTTGGTTTTTGTCATGCTGGAGGTTTGTTGTGGTGTAAGAGGTGTGGGAATTGCGTGTTGGAGATAAGGGTGTTAATGTTGCCAAAGGTGAGAGGTGACAGTTTGAACACAAACCTGCCCTTTGATGACACCTGAGAGGTACAACAGAAACTCCCCATTTGGGCCGAAATTTTAATGTTAATGTTGCAGTAACTTTGAGAGGGATGTTGGCAACAGTTAAATAAAAAGGCAATAATATCCAGAAATTAATCTTGGAGGAAGAAACAGTGATCTGTGAGGCAAAGCCTCTGGGTTAGGGATGTCAGGACAGCAAGTTTCTCTTCTTGCTGGGTTTTCCAGTCTAATACATATCTCAGGCATAAAATAAGACCTTCATTTTAAATTATCTTATGCAAATGATTGTGTAAGTACTTTATGACTTAGTGATCTATGATGTCTTTCTTTGGATTCTTTTTCCTTCTATTCCATGGTTTAAAGTGATCAGGCACTTGCTTTTTTCACTTTGTTTTAGTGTTCATTCTTCTCAATGGCTGCTGATGGGCCTTTAGAGATGCCAACATGTTATATATATATATATATATATATATTCTATACAATAGCCAGTGTACCAGGTACTTTTGTAACTTATTTGGGAATCCCTATCAATAAGAATTTCGACCTAGGTAATATTTTCTTTGAATTAAATTATTCCTGAACATGAATCAGCCCCTAAATTTGGAAGGTAAGTTCACATTTAAGTCAGTTTGGGTACTTTGTAAAATAAATACTAGATTTTTTAACTAAAAGAATATTTATGTGATAAACACTGGGATTTTAACCAAAATATTTCCCAGTGTCTTCTCTGTAGCTTAGTTTAGCATGAATGTCATGCCTACTGTGGCAAAATTAAATCCCATTTTCCTCATATCCTCCACTGACCACTGATTGTAGGAAGAAGATGATCAGCAAAGGCTCAGCAAGACAAAGGAAGAGAAGCAAAAAGATTCAGATGATGAAACAAAAGCTTCATGTTCTCTGGCCCCTGAGGAAACCCTTACCCAGCTCTCTAATGAAGAGGTAAAACCATCAGATCTTGCACATTCCACAGGGTGTTAATTGCAAATACAAATGCAAAGTTACTTGTCCTCCACTCTCTGTAGCTTTTAATTCTTATTAAGCAATAAAAAACATCCTTGGAGGTGTATTGAATATATAAATGCTAATAAAGATTGGAAGACAATCCTGAGAGGTGGCATTAAAAATGGTAATTTACCTTTTGCATTCTGGATTGGGAACTGCTGTTACATTCCCTTGGGCTTTACAACCACATTCTGACACACCAAAATACTCAGAATTAAGCCAATTATATCTGAGCATTCAGCAAGTGTGTTGCAGCTGCTTTGCTAAACTTGTTGGATTCTGTATTACCATTTCACAGGCTCTGTTTTGGTTTTGTAAGTTAAAAAAAATTATTAACCCCCCCCCCCAAGTTTTTGTGCTAGGGAAGGTTATTTAAGCTTCAGGACACTTGGGAGTTTGCAGAGTGAGCCAAGTGTTTTACCTGGTTAATTTATGCCTTTTGAAGGGAAAAAACTTATATACTTCCAGAGCCTGCCCTTTATTTTTGTCAAGGATTTATAGCAGCTCAGAATGCAGAAATAACATCTAAATGGAGCTGAGATCTAATTCTGCCCCTTTTCCTACAGTCCAGACAACTTTCAAATCCTGTTTGTCAACTCACCCTTCTGTACCCAGATGTACAAATGAGACACTTTGGGGGTGAATAAAAACTGTATCTTCTGGTGTCTTCTTTATCTCAGTTCCTTGGATATTCTTTAGTCCCTTAATCACAACATCTATTTGATTACAGGGGTTGTACACAATGGAAAATTTTGTATTTTGAGAAAGGGCCTAATTTCCAAAGTGTTTTGGTTTCACGTATGTCTTTGGTTTGGTTGTTATTTATGACCTTTGTAAGTGTACAGAATATGTTTGACATGTGGTAATGAATCATATTATTGATCATGCCTTAGAACTTGTCAGAATTTGAGTTCTGAGCTCTTCCCTGTTGGGCAGTTTGCAATTAAAAACAGATGATTTGTTAATATTTTCTTGGTTATCACCAAAGAGTTGTTTGAAGATGCAGTTTTATATAAGTCTGTATTCTCTTCACTCTTTTATTATGAACTTGAACTATGAAAATATAAATATTATTGCCTAAAAATTATTAAACCCAGGCATTTGCAACATTCATAATCCAGTAGTACACAATAAATATATTTATTATAGGTTGTAAGCACCTCTATGAAGTGCCAGCAGCCTCTCTGCTGGCCCTATTTCAGAAATGATAATTTTTCTCAAGTGTTATTTTTCCTTCTGTGTCTAATGGCAAAGCAGAAACACACAATGTATTGGAAGGTATTTTGAAAGCAGTCATATGCTTTTTAAATAAAGCTTTGCTGCTCTCTTCTCAGTGCTACAAAAAATAAAAATAGATCAAGAGGCTTAATGTGCCTGGTACACGTCACAGGACAGTTTGTGTGGCTTTTGGTGGTGGCCTTCCCCAGGATGTCTCTCTGTTCAAGCCCAGCATTTTCCCTCTTTGTTTTATTTTGTGTCCAAATAATCTTGTGGAGAAAGTATTTCAATATTGTGTCAGACACTCAAAGCAGAAGAAAGAAATAGAGGAAGAATATTCATTTGTCAGCATAGGGTGGATTTTAAGTGTCATTCTCCTTTTATCTTTCTGTTAAAGTGAAGTTTTTTGTGTTATGAAAGACTTGGAATTTAGTAGTGAATGTGGAGAATTTGCCTTCTGTTTTGTAGATTAGAGCTGTAGAAGGGGCATTCCCAGTGTATCTCTTTGGAGGAAGAAACATCTTGTTTCAAATATTGGAAGGTGGGAGGTGACTGTCCTTGCTTGTCTGGCAGGAAGACAGATTCTTACAAATGCATTTTGTTAACAAAATACTCTTTTTTCACCCTTGTTTTATTGGTTTTTTAATTCTAGCTGGCACATGTCAGATCCCTGTCCTTTCCTCTGCCACCTTAATCTTAGTGATCAGCTGTTCTTGCCAAAGCCAGTTGAAATTTGCCTTTCCCATGTCTGATCTTGGTGTCCAGCATCCCTCCTGTACCTCACTGAAATGGAACATTTACCCTTTTCCTCCTTGTTTTCCAGTCCCAGGTGCAGGTGAACAGCACCCACGGCTCAGTCCATTCCCTGGATGCAGACCTGCTGCTCTCCTCTGGAGAATCCTTCAATAAATCAGATACTGATATGTTTAAAGATGGACTGAGGAGAGCACAGTCAACAGACAGTCTGGGCACATCTGGATCCTTACAGTCCAAAGCTTTAGGATACAACAACAAGGCCAAATCTGCCGGGAACTTGGATGAGTCGGATTTTGGGCCGCTCGTCGGAGCAGATTCGGTCTCGGAGAACTTTGACACGGCTTCCCTTGGCTCTCTGCAAATGCCCAGTGGGTTCATGTTAACCAAAGATCAGGAGAAAGCAATCAAGGCAATGACTCCAGAGCAGGAGGAGACGGCCTCGCTGCTCTCCAGCGTCACCCAGGGCGTGGAGAGCGCCTACGTGTCCCCCAGCGGGTACCGCCTGGTCAGCGAGACCGAGTGGAACCTGCTGCAGAAGGAGGTGGGTCCCCTGCCCTCCCTGCCAGGGCACAGCTCTGCCCCCTTGCCTTAGCACACAGCTGGGTGTGAGAGGAAAGAGCAGGACACCGTCACTTGCTCACTTGGTCTCACATCACTTCAAGCTGCTCTTCCCAAATGCCTCCCAAGCCATGGCCGGCAGCGCTCCCTGAGGGCTCCAGGGAGCTGTGGAGATGGAGCCCTTTGAAAGCATGAGTAGAGTCACAGAATGGTTTGGGTTGGAAGGGACCTTAAAGACCATTTTATTCCACCCCCTGCTATGGGCAGGGACACTTTCCACTGTCCCAGGTTGCTCCAAGCCCCATCCAACCTGGCCTTGGACATTTCCAGGGATGGGGCAGCCACAGATTCTCTGGGCAGGAGCTGTAGGCAGCTCTTCGCTTTTCCCTCTTGGAATGCTTCTGTTGGGAAAGCACTTCAGCTGCAAAGAGTGTTCCCTGGCTCTGCTCGTGGGACAGACACCTTTACTGAACTTTTTGAGGGGACTGGCAGGGCTGGCTGTTGATCTCACAGTTATGTGAGAGGGTGAAAAAAGATGGGAGAAGTTAAAAGAAAAGGAGAAAATGGGAAACTAAAGGTAGAATGTTATAGTGAGACTGGGGATGTCAAGGAGAGGGCAGAGTTTTGCAGAAGGAGCAGAGCTCACAGGGGTGCCAGAGGCTCTTCTGAGGGTTGTGCATAGGTGTGATTTGGAAATGAGCAGCCAAGATGTGCATAACATACAAAGCTACCACAGGGGAAGCTTCAGGAAATTTTTAGGGACTTGCATCATCAAAAACTGACTGCTGAGAGAAACAAGCAGCACGTTAGACTAATCCCTGTTCCAGTTTCACTCTGGGTGACCAAGGAAGTTGTTGCTTTTGGATGTTCTGCCTGTCAGTTTTTCAGCAGTTTTGGGTGATGCCAGTTCAAAGCTTGGGTTTGGTTTCTTGCTGAGAAGGGGAGTATTTTGGGGTTCCTGTGCTTATTCTTTCAGAGGAAGAGGCCAAGGAGCAGCACTTTAAGGGGAGGAAAAGGAAGGGGGAGATACCAATCCATAGTGCATGAAAAGGAAGACAAGATGGGGGTAAAAAAAAAGAAGTGTAAGAGTGAAGTGCAGGAGAAGAGGCCAGATAAAGGACAGATGAAATGAAGAACTAATGATACTTTTCTTTCCTTAACTTGTTGAAATTTAATTGAAGCTCAAATCATTACTTAGGAGGTCTCACCAAACCTGTTGTAAAGTTGTGGGGTTTTTGTTTGTGGTTTTGTTTGTTTGGTTTGGTTTGGTTTTTTGTTTTCCTACTGATTTGCTGTGTCTGGAGAAATGACAGCATC
Source organism: Sakesphorus luctuosus (assembly GCA_013396695.1). NCBI lineage: Eukaryota > Metazoa > Chordata > Aves > Passeriformes > Thamnophilidae > Sakesphorus > Sakesphorus luctuosus. Next base: position 479,612 of record VWZD01005983.1, read on the forward strand.
CTGATCTCAGATCTCAGTTAACTCTCCTGCTCATGAGTGTTTCCTTGCCATGTTGACATCCTGATGGTGCTTTACTCCAACCCTTTCTTGGAATCCAGGAGAGAATCTGCTGCTTCCCACGTGTTTCTGGAGGCAGGAGCACACTCTGGGTGTGTGAATGCACTCAGTGTGGGAGGGACATAGAGCAGCAAACACAAACACAGTTTCAGCTCAAACCTGACTTGCAGCTGAATCTTTGCTGAAACTTCTGTTTGTCCCCTTGGCCAAAACCATTCCAGTTCCAGCTGGCAGCAGCTTTATTCTGTTTCCCCACTGCACACCCCAGCACTTTGTTTTTCTTTTTCCCTCTTTGGTTTCTTCATGTCAGAAGGACACCCTAAGTGACTTGATGAGCTCTCCAATGCCATGGGTTATTCCATGTGTGCTGGCAGTGGGACTCAGGCCAGGAAGAGCTGATACCCCACAGCTGATTGACATTTATCCTTTCCTTTTAGACCAACCTGATCTTACCATTCCATGATTCTGCCCCTGCCTCTTCCCTATTTTGTGATCACACAGCACAGCTGAGAGGGTGTGGCATTCCTGCATTCCTTGAAGCCTCCTGTGGCCTTCCTGGCAGGTGCTAACTGTGTGTTCTGCAGGTGCAGAATGCAGGGAACAAGCTGGGCAGGCGCTGTGACATGTGCTCCAACTATGAGAAGCAGTTGCAAGGTATCCAGATCCAGGAGGCTGAGACAAGAGATCAGGTGGGATTTCTCTTCTTGCTTTAGTTTTTGAGCTACTAAGGTTGCAACAATGAGCCATTCATTCACTTTAATTCAGCACTGTCAGCATACCTAAAATCTGGACAACTTCTGACATTGTAGTGACATGACCTGATTTGTTATTATTGTGTGGGGTCACAAGCACCAGTGTGTACACATTTCTGAAGGATTCACATAGAAGAAACACTTAATCTGGTGCTATAAAGTCACTGTTCTGTAAAAAGTGTTATGCCCATGCTGAAGTCAGTATACTACATAATTAATATTTTAAAATGCTTGTCATGCATTATATTCTCTTATCTTGGATACTGGGAGAACTGTACACAGAAAAGGACCTCATCCTAACAGCATAAAGTGACTGTAGTGTCCTGGAGGACATTGGTCTCCTGCCATGTGCTGAAGAACAGTTTTCAGATGGGTGTGGAAGGCCTGAGTCACATTCTGCTTTGAAATAAGAGACTGAAGTCATTGCATGGCAATGGGCCAGTGCACTTTGGTGTCCCAGGTTTCCTGAGAGGGATAATCTGTGCTGGAGGCTCTTCCAGAAGGACAACAAAGGAGCTTCTGGGTTGCAGAGGATTTTTGAGGGACTTTTTGTGGTTTGGGGGTGGGATGGAGTCCAGGAAATAAATGCTGCCCAAGAGTATGGAAAGTGAAATCATTTTGTTGTGCCAACACAGGTGAAAAAGCTGCAGGTGATGCTGAGGCAGGCCAATGACCAGCTGGAGAAGACAATGAAAGACAAACAGGAATTGGAGGATTACATGAAACAAAGTGCTGAAGACTCCTCTAACCAGGTACAAGCATTTGGTAACTGAGGTGGGAGGAATATTGTTCCCCAAAAGTATTTACCAAGAACTCATCTTCTGTTGGATACAGAGGGACTGTTGACTGCAGAGGCAACACAAATGAGAATTTCTGGGGTTAGTTTTGCTCCACCTGACTCTGCACAGTTTCTAGAGAAAACTAACATGTCAATAATATCATGTTATCCAATTTTGGCCTTAAAATATCCAAATAAACTTCAGTGGATTGGTTGTAATTTCAAAGTGTTTATTAGTAATGATAACAGGCCAGAGAACCTCTGGTTATTTCTTCTTCAAAATCTGTTTCTTGCTTTCTGTCTTACATGTCTGTGTGGGTTTTCTTCCTTTAAGATCTCCTTGCTGATGGCCAAGTGTCAGAAGTCAGAGAACTTCCTCAGTGAGCTGCAGCAGGCGTTTCTGCAGGCCAAGAGGAGTGTCCAGGAGCAGATGGTAAGGCAGGTTAAACCCAGAGGTCCTTTGACCAGCCCTCTTTGTCTGACCTTTGAAGCTCAGGTTTTATTTTTTAACAAAAAAAAGAAAAAAATTATTGCAAAAGATTTGTGTTGGTGCCCAGCCAGGGTTGGCTGGAGGGAGCTGAGCATCTTACCTTGTGAAGGTGCTGCTCAGGTGAGCTCTGGTGGCAGGAGCTGGACCTGGGGCAGTTGATGTCAGCCTGTCATGCTGTGTCCATCCATATCCATCCTGCAGACCAGCAGTGAACCTCTTTTCCCCTTACTCATATCCACATTTCATTCCCACTCAGTATTTTAATTTACCTCTAATCTGAAGGCAGTAGGTTTTCTCAAGACAGTTTTTTAGGATTCATCACAAGTACCATCACTAGGGAATATTTTCTTGAGTTTTGGTGATGAGTGCTCAGTGTTTTTACAGGTCAGACTTCAAATGTCATCCAGAAGACAGAAGTATGGGAATTTAATTTTTTAAACTATTTTTGAGCATCTTTTTGGATTTAAGCCAGAGAATAGGAATAGGATCTCATGTTCTAGAACTAAGTTTGACTTCCTTAGAGCAATTCATTCCCTCCTCTATTAGAATCCAGGTTCTTCTTTTCCCCTTCCTGGCACAGCATTTCTGGGGGACCAAGAGAATTCATCCTCATGAATCCCAGTATTGCATTTCTGGGGTCAGGGAGTGCCTGTAGGACATCAGGGGTGTTCTGTCTGATGTTCTGTGGGAGAGCAGATCTGTGGAGGTGCAGAAGATCCAGAGAATACACTGATCTGAGTCTGCCTCTTATGCTGCACCTGGCAGAACTCAAGTCCCTGATTCCCATCCCAACGCACCCATCCCTCTTGGGAAAGGTCTCTGGATGTTTTTTCTTTTATAATGCAAGCAAAGCTGTGTCCTCTTCATCCTTTTTCTTTACAAGGGATCAGCTATTTTGATGTTTCCCTCAAACAGCAGTGGGAGGCAGACACCTACCATGGGAAGCTTCAGGAGGAATGTTTCAGGTTTTTTAATAACCTGCTCTTACAGCTGAGTGCTGCAATTTTAATAAACATTTTAATAAACATCACTGCCAGCTCCTGAAACCACGTGTGATGCTCCCACTCCTTCCCCTCCATGGGCATAGACAGCAATGGATAAATACAGAAGGAAAGAACTGAGAAATGCTGTGTTTGCCACTTGGTTCTTCCTCTCTGCCTGTAAAGTGAAAGTGGATCTTGTCTTTGTTCCTGGTGCACAGGCCAGGCAAGAGGGAACTGCTCATGTGGATCCACACCATCATTTTGTTTCCCCTCTTCACAAAGGAAAATCAGTTCACCAGAGTTTGGAAGGCATTTACCAGGGATAGTAAATGGAGCAGAAGAGATCTGAGCATGACCCTAAGTGAGAATTTGTGGTTTTCTTTGCACTGAAGGCTGTCCTGACTCAGTCAAGGGAGCAGGTCTCAGAAGAGCTGGTGAGGCTGCAGAAGGACAACGAGAGTCTCCAAGGAAAGCACAGCTTGCACGTGTCTCTGCAGCAAGCTGAAGATTTCATTCTACCAGAAGCAACAGAGGTAAACCAGTTGGAAATCACTAACACCAGTAATGCATGTGACAAGATCTCACTGGGATATTACTCTTTATCAAAAAGCTGTCCAGAATAGCACAGTGAACAGTAATTGGGATTTTAACTCTGGAGGTCTGTCCTGGGCAAAACCAGCAGTCTAATCCCAGTGTGCCCTTGGCATAATTTATAAGGATAAATAATAATATAATGAGTTAACTTTGTCCTGACAGCTGTGGAGTGTGGGTTTATCTTTTGCAACTGGGCACACAAGTCAGTCAAGCAAAGTCAGTCACTTCTGTCTAGTTAAGACCAGTAATAATCCTGAACCTTGAATAATGATAAACCCCATCACCCCTTTCATGGTCAAGCTTAAAAGACTGGAGGAGGTGAAGGGCAGGAAGAGCACCATAAACCTGTGGGGACATGAATCTTCACACATTCTTCATTTCTTATGGCCAAGAAAACCCATTTTAATGCCCTGCTGGATGCAGGGTGTGGTGTGATGGACCTTTGGTGCCTTGGGCTTGTGTGTGCTGCTCAGTGCAGTGCTGAGGGTGCTCAGGGGGAGGAGAACACCCCTCTGTGCCACTGCAGGGGTGTGCTGTGGGTGCCCAGAGTGATGTGACACCCCTCTGTGCCACTGCAGGAGTGTGCTGTGGGTGCCCTGGGTGAGGGTGACACCCCTCTGTGCCACTGCAGGAGTGTGCTGTGGGTGCCCTGGGTGAGGGTGACACCCCTCTGTGCCACTGCAGGGGTGTGCTGTGGGTGCCCTGGGTGAGGGTGACACCCCTCTGTTCCCTGGGTGAGGGTGACACCCCTCTGTGCCCTGGGTGATGTGACACCCCATCTATGCCACTTCAGGAGTGTGCTGTGGGTGCCCTGGGTGATGTGACACCCCTCTGTGCCCAGGGTGAGGGTGACACCCCTCTGTGCCCAGGGGTCTGATGTGACCCCCTCTGTGCCACTGCAGGAGCTCCGGGAGCTGATCCTGAAGTACCGCCAGGACATCATCAGTGTGAGGACAGCAGCAGATCACCTCGAGGAGAAGCTGAAGGCTGAGATTCTGTTCTTAAAGGAACAGATCCAAGCTGAGCAATATTTGAAAGAAAATATAGAAGAAACCCTACAGCTGGAAATAGAGAATTGCAAAGAGGAAATAGGTGAGCAGGGGTGAAAGGGGCTCAGAATAGGAATATTAGACAGTCACAAGATGCACAAAGACTTGGGTTTGTGATGAGGTGGATTATCTGAATTCTAAATACTGACCACTTTGACAGCAGATGCACCAAGCTGTGCAGCTGGAGACAAAAGTACAATCTTTTGTACTTGTTTGCTTTTGAGGTACCTTTGGTGTAAAATGGGCTTCATCCTCCTTTAAAATTAGTGGAAGTAAACAGGGTATGAACAATTTCCTGTGTTTCCTGCATTTAAGCTTTAATATTCTTGGTTTTCAGCTTCCATTTCCAGTTTAAAAGCTGAACTGGAAAGAATAAAAGTGGAAAAAGAACAGGTAAGGAGCCCTTTCACTGTGGGATTTTTGGGTTTGGTTTGGTTTTTTTTGTTTTAACAAAGGGTTCTTTTTTTCAATATTGATGCCAGTGTAGGACTGGGACACGTTCATAGGTCTGTTCCTTAGAAAGTGTTTGGTCTGGTTAATAATCTGTAGCCTAAATATTGAGTTAACTAATTCCTGACTAATACTAGGCTGCCTAACACTAACCTGAGTGTCAGCTTTGGACAGTTCTCTCCAGCTCCAAAAAAAAAGTGAGAGAAAGGGATGTTATTCAGATATTTCCCTTATCCCTAGAAAAGGTTATTTAAGTGTATTTCTGAGTCCCAGAAGGATACTTGGGCTGTGCTTGCTTATGGAGGGACTGTGGGGGATTGAAATGTTGGGAGGTTTAGTTAACACTTTGGTTTTCATTTCTATGATCTAGTTGGAAAGTACTTCACAGGAAAACCTGCAGCAGCTGGAGAGTCTGCAGGAAGCAAAGAACACTCTGGAAGAGCAGCTGAAGAAGGAGACTGCAGCAAAGGTAGCTGGGATGTTTGGGTGTGGAGAGTATCTGCATCCTTTATGCTGCTCAGCTCTGGTCAGAGAACTCTCACTGCATAAGAATGAAAAAAAAAAGATATTTGAGTGTTGGTAAGAACCTGGCAGAGAAATAGTGTCCCCTGGGTGTGGTTTCAAAGCTCACCCCAGTCACTTTGCCCTTGGGTTTATAAAGCAGTGAGGCTGAATTGCCCCTTCACCCTCCTTTTGGGTTTTTGCCTTCCCTCAATTACTTCTCTGACCAAAACTCAAGGCAGCAAACACAGTTTGGTTTTCAGCAGCAGATCCCTGCCCTTATCTCTGATCATAGTTCAGTAAAACTCAGAGCTCTGCCTTTGTATTTTGAGATCCTTGGTCACAGCTGTTAAAAGACATGGAGTTTTTCATGCTTTAACCAGTCTAAAGACATTTGTTAATGGGTGTCAGCCCTGATTTTGCAGTTGGGAAAACTGAGGTGTGGAAACACTGGTTTAATTTGTTGCCAGGACTCTGAAAATAACCTGCTGCTTTGCTCTAATATCACACTTTAATTAGTTTATCCAAGCTTCTGGTTTTTACTCAGTTTGAGCATGGCCTAAAGAGCCTTTTTCTCTGCAGGCCAACCTGGAGCAGCTGATGTTTGAGGAGAAGAACAAAGCTCAGCGTTTGCAGACTGAACTGGATGTCAGTGAGCAAGTGCAGAGAGATTTTGTAAAGCTTTCTCAGACACTTCAGGTAAGGAAAGTGCAATCACTGTGTGAGGTGCTGCTTTCAGTGCATTGTTTCTCCAGAGCTGTGTAAAGTAAGAAGTGGCAGTTGCAATTTTCTTATGTTGGTGTTTATGAACTAGTTACAAGTTGTTAGTGTAATAAACTCATCAGGTGTTCCTACTATGATATTATTATTAAAGCCTATTGGGATTTCAGTTCCAACTGATTCTCAGCAGCAAAAATGCACAATTTTTGTGCTAAAAGAAACTGTAGAGAGCCATAAATGATGGCACTTTTAGACTGATATTTTTAATTGTCCATCTCCTGAGGTTACTTTTCACAGTAAATCATTGGGGTTCAAATGTTTGAGGGCACAGCCAGGAACTTGCACTATTAGATATGAATGCATGAAAGGCTTCTTTGTGTTAGTTACTGCTTTGGTTATACTGTCTGAAGGTCCTACCCTGGCTATTATCCCTGTTGCTGTCCTTGTATTCCCTCCAAACAGTGGAAGCTGTGGTGGGTGTTGAGGTGCCAAAGGTGGCTGAAGGCAGGAGGGTCTCTCAGGGGTGTTCACAGAGGGNTCAAATGTTTGAGGGCACAGCCAGGAACTTGCACTATTAGATATGAATGCATGAAAGGCTTCTTTGTGTTAGTTACTGCTTTGGTTATACTGTCTGAAGGTCCTACCCTGGCTATTATCCCTGTTGCTGTCCTTGTATTCCCTCCAAACAGTGGAAGCTGTGGTGGGTGTTGAGGTGCCAAAGGTGGCTGAAGGCAGGAGGGTCTCTCAGGGGTGTTCACAGAGGGCCAGGTCTGGTTTTTCAGGCTGTTCTCTTGCTAAAACCTGAAGGGAAGTTGTGGCCAGGTGGGGGTTGGTCTCTTCTCCCAGGCACTCAGCAATAGGACAAGGGGGCACGGGGGGCTCAAGCTCTGCCAGGGGAAATTGAAGTTGGAGAGCAGAAAAAACTTCTNGAAGAAGGAGACTGCAGCAAAGGTAGCTGGGATGTTTGGGTGTGGAGAGTATCTGCATCCTTTATGCTGCTCAGCTCTGGTCAGAGAACTCTCACTGCATAAGAATGAAAAAAAAAAGATATTTGAGTGTTGGTAAGAACCTGGCAGAGAAATAGTGTCCCCTGGGTGTGGTTTCAAAGCTCACCCCAGTCACTTTGCCCTTGGGTTTATAAAGCAGTGAGGCTGAATTGCCCCTTCACCCTCCTTTTGGGTTTTTGCCTTCCCTCAGTTACTTCTCTGACCAAAACTCAAGGCAGCAAACACAGTTTGGTTTTCAGCAGCAGATCCCTGCCCTTATCTCTGATCATAGTTCAGTAAAACTCAGAGCTCTGCCTTTGTATTTTGAGATCCTTGGTCACAGCTGTTAAAAGACATGGAGTTTTTCATGCTTTAACCAGTCTAAAGACATTTGTTAATGGGTGTCAGCCCTGATTTTGCAGTTGGGAAAACTGAGGTGTGGAAACACTGGTTTAATTTGTTGCCAGGACTCTGAAAATAACCTGCTGCTTTGCTCTAATATCACACTTTAATTAGTTTATCCAAGCTTCTGCTTTTTACTCAGTTTGAGCATGGCCTAAAGAGCCTTTTTCTCTGCAGGCCAACCTGGAGCAGCTGATGTTTGAGGAGAAGAACAAAGCTCAGCGTTTGCAGACTGAACTGGATGTCAGTGAGCAAGTGCAGAGAGATTTTGTAAAGCTTTCTCAGACACTTCAGGTAAGGAAAGTGCAATCACTGTGTGAGGTGCTGCTTTCAGTGCATTGTTTCTCCAGAGCTGTGTAAAGTAAGAAGTGGCAGTTGCAATTTTCTTATGTTGGTGTTTATGAACTAGTTACAAGTTGTTAGTGTAATAAACTCATCAGGTGTTCCTACTATGATATTATTATTAAAGCCTATTGGGATTTCAGTTCCAACTGATTCTCAGCAGCAAAAATGCACAATTTTTGTGCTAAAAGAAACTGTAGAGAGCCATAAATGATGGCACTTTTAGACTGATATTTTTAATTGTCCATCTCCTGAGGTTACTTTTCACAGTAAATCATTGGGGTTCAAATGTTTGAGGGCACAGCCAGGAACTTGCACTATTAGATATGAATGCATGAAAGGCTTCTTTGTGTTAGTTACTGCTTTGGTTATACTGTCTGAAGGTCCTACCCTGGCTATTATCCCTGTTGCTGTCCTTGTATTCCCTCCAAACAGTGGAAGCTGTGGTGGGTGTTGAGGTGCCAAAGGTGGCTGAAGGCAGGAGGGTCTCTCAGGGGTGTTCACAGAGGGCCAGGTCTGGTTTTTCAGGCTGTTCTCTTGCTAAAACCTGAAGGGCAGGTGTGGCCAGGTGGGGGGTGGTCTCTTCTCCCATGCACTCAGCAATAGGACAAGGGGGCACGGGGGGCTCAAGCTCTGCCAGGGGAAATTGAAGTTGGAGAGCAGAAAAAACTTCTTTGCAGAGAGAGTGCTCAGGCATTGGAATGGGCTGCCCAGAGAGGGGGTGGATTCCCCATCCCTGGAGGTTTTTAACCTGAGCTTGGCCGTGGCACTGAGTGCCATGATCTGGTAAAGGGACTGGAGTTGGAGCAAGGGTTGGACTTGATGATCTCAGAGGTCTTTTCCAACCCAATCCATTCTGTGATTCTTTGAGAGCATGAAGGGCCCTGCAGTGTCTGTGTTTGCAGAGTCACTGACTGTCCCTTGGGTCTGGCCTCACCTTCAGGGTCTGTGTCTCCAGAATTTGCAGCCCCTTTTGTTCCAGCTACTTTGCTCTCAGGATTTCAGCCCCATCTTCTCAGAGCTTGGCCAGGCTGCTCAGTGACATTCAGCAGGATTCAAAATACAGTTGGTTTTGGAGTCAAGCATTCAGGTTTATTTGGAAAACTAAAAGCAGAATATGTGAGGTTGTTTACCAGACAGAGATTAGCTGGATGGACAGTAGAGATCTGTCCTCTATTGTCCTGGCTGTGTCTGGAGGAGGAGTAGGTGGGACAAAGGAGACTATTGAATTGTCCTGGCTTGGGAAGTTGCTTCTTGTTTGACATCATCCTCTATTTTTTTATTTATTTATTTAAAAGCACTGGTTTATGCAGTTCTTAGAGCAAACATATCCACCTCTTTGAAGGTGTGTGGTGGACTCTCCAAAACTTGCAGGTAGTTTAGTAGAACTTCAGGATAAGCTCAGTAAGAGTCACAGCTCTTTATTTTGTGTTTTCTTTCTGCCCTGAGCACTTGTTGCACGTTCTTTTCTCAGCAGTTGGTGCTTCCAGTTTAAAAATGGCTTGTGCCCATCTCTACTGTAATGGTACAGGAGCTGCTGGGTGGGATTGCCATGGAATGAGGCTTGGGCTTTCTGGACAGGGTTGTTCCCTTCCCTGGCCTTGTCAGTGGAGAGCCTGGGCAAGTGTGGGAGGGATCCACTGGCCAAATTAGGAATCAGCAGTGCAGAGGGAGGGCTAAAAATCAATTTAAATGCTAGCTGGGAGTTTATTAACTGAAAGCCCAGTTCTTAATATAAAGAACATGAAAGTTTGATAAATAAATTGTGCAGTCTTTGCATTCATTTCACCACAGTCCTGCTGGGCACTTCTTCAGCATATAAAAAACTGCTTAAACTGGATTATCAGCCAAGCAAATAACAGGAGTGAGCTTGGAAATGGGGTGTTGTAGCTGGGATCTTGAGGGGCTCCAAGGCACACATTAGGCTGCTCTGCTCTTCCTGCACATTCTCTCTGTGAGAGTTCCTTTGCTTTGCACA
>VWZD01005983.1:490102-504527 GCA_013396695.1 Sakesphorus luctuosus
TCCTTCCTTCCCTCCCTCCTTCCTTCCCTCCCTCCCTCCTTCCCTCCCTCCCCGACCCTGGACTAAGCTCATGCCCCATTCCCACCTGGCCCTGTGCAGGGTGCCGGTGCTTGCCCTGCCCTGCCCTGCCCTGCCCGCAGCTCCCTCACCCTGCTCTGGTTCCCGCAGGTGCAGCTGGAGCGGATCCGGCAGGCGGATTCCCTGGAGCGGATCCGCGCAATCCTGAACGACACAAAACTGACGGACATTAACCAGCTCCCCGAGACATGACAGCACACCCTGCGGGGGAGCTGCGAGGCCGCGCCCGGGGTTTTTAACTCATCTTTATAGCGACATTAACTATTATTTAACTCTAACCGAAAGAGCAGAAGACAACAGAGGGGAGCAATGGCTTGAGTTTTGTTTCTAGAGGGGAAAAAGGTTTCGTACTGGGCAGGAAGAGAGCACGAGGGTGACTTGCAGAGCAGGAAGGAGACCTTTCTAATGGAAACACTAATGAGTGCAGTGTTTCGTGTTCCACTGAGTGGGATCAGTCCTCACATTCTGAAAAACTTCCCTCTTTCAGCCGACTTCGTAACCTAATAGAGAGTTTTGGAACATTTCCCCCTGTCTTTCCCTCTGTCCTTTCCCCCACTACTGTGATCAAAGTAGCTGCTGGAAACCGTATTGTCCCTCCAAAACGTGGAAGAGCAAAGTGGTTGAAGTTTTTCTGTTTGGATAGTCAGTAACAGTATTCAGCTAGCAGAGAGAATGAGGTGTAGAGTATGCTGTATGAATATTTTATATTAAAATATGACTTTATTAGCAGGACACTGGATATTGATCTTATTTCATAACTCAGTACTTCTTTTGTTTGTTTTAAACCATTGGCTCTGTGAAGAATCTGAATGCTGCTGAAACGTGGATGTGAGTGAGCTTTGTCTCTCCTGGACAGATAAATGCTAACCCAAAAAAAAACAAACCAGGAAACTGTACTGAGAATTCAGCTCCTTGCCATTTTTCTGTTGAATTCAAATACTGAAAGAAAAGCACAAGAAATGCACTGTTTTGTAATCTCTCTTCACAAATGTAATTTAGAATATGGAGCTACAACTGGTTGTTTCTCATCTCCAGAGCTGAGCAGTGCCTGGAATCCCTTCTCTGTGGACAAAGTAAAAAAGAAAACAAAACACAAATACTAACAAAGAAAAAATTTCCCAAACAAGCTGGTGCAGGTCCTGTGCCCTGTGAGCACTGGCAGGAGGGGATGCAGGTCTGCTCTGCTCAGGGGTGGCAGCAGCTGCAGAGCCAGGAGCTCTCTCTGGAAGGTTCTGGATGAAGCCCCAGCTGTTCTGGGGCTGCAAACAGGGACTCCCTCCCAGGGCTGTGGATGCTCTGCAGGATGGTGCTGGTGCAGCTTGGAAGGCCCAGCAGCTCCTGCCGGAGTCTGGTGGTGTCAGGGCATTGCTCAGAGGGGGCTGATTTCTGTCCCCAGCCACCTGAACTGCCTGTGGCAGAGGGGCAGGGACTTCTGGGGATCACTCAGTTGCCAGGTTTGGGTTTCTTGTTCTGCAGCTGGGCAGGGGTAACATGACCATTCCTCCTTCTCCTCCTCCTCCTGCTGCAGTTCCAGGCACAAACCTGGATGGTTTCCTGTGCATGTGCAGGTGTTGATGATACTGGTGGGGCAAACCCAGTTCTTGGACTGGCCCCTGCTTAAAACTCAGTTAAAAGAAGGAGGCTGAAGGAGCAGATCACACTGTCCAAAACTTGCTGGACTTTCCTCCATTCCTTGTTTTTTTCTCTGTGTCCTTGGTCAGAGATCTGCTTTTCTTCATCACCTTCAAAAGTGACAGAAAATGCTCCAAACTGTAATGCACATGACTATATTTTAAGTGCTTAAATCCTATTTTTAGCAGTGTATATCCTGCTACTGACATGAAGTCAGAAGTAGTGGTTTTGAAGAGGAATGCCTTAAAAACAGCCAAAAAGCAGCATACAAGCTCAATTCCTTGTCACTTCCTGCAAGAATTAAAGCATTTTATTCACCCTAGCAATTAATCCCCTTCATAATCCTGACCCCCAAAAGCCATTTCCCCCACCTTAGTAAAGACTAGACTAACAGATGGCAGAGCTGTCATCTCCTTAAGGTAACACTGAATTTCACATAAATGTGACTTTGAAGTGTGACTTGGGTCTTTAGTGTTTGGCTATTGCCAGATTTTGGGATTTTTTAACCTTTCTCACACTCTGTGCTGAACTGAGGGTGACAGAGCTGGGTCCTGATGCATAAATCCAGTCCCAGGTGTTCTGCATTCAGTTTTCCAATGGTTGGGGTCCTGTTGTGTTGGGTAAACTTTGGAGGCAAAAATACAGGCCTTTAGTAGGAGCTGCAGAATGAAAAGCTGTTTCCTCTGTTCCCTCCCTCCCTTCCCAAAACCTGACCTGTAACTGGTTACTGAGTTGGTTACTGTAACTGGGGACCAGCTCACCTGTGCAGCAGGGGTAAGGCAGCCCCTTGTATGGCACAATTACACCAAATCCTGTACTCTCTTCAGCAGCTTGAGGAACTGCACCTGAAAACTGGCACAGCAAAAGAATTTGGGGTTGAGTTTCTGGGCTGTCCCAGTGTGAGAGAGCAAGGGCAGGGCCTGTTCCTGCTCCAGCATCCCCTCCTGTCTGTTCTCAGCAGCCCTGCTCTCAACTGGGCCGGATGGTTTCAGCCAGTCCAGGGCTGGGAGGGTGTGTTTTCACAGACTGTTACCAGGTGGGTGTCAGGGTGAGGTGGTGGCTGCAGCCCCAAGGGGAAGGAGGTGAGGGGGCAAGTGGTTTGGGCTGCTTTGTAGCCACATAGCAGTGTAGCTGTTGCCAGATGCAGCTCTGCATGCCTGGGTGGGGGTGTGTGTGGGTGTGTGTGTTTTTCCTTGCTTGTGAACCAGGTACGGTTTGAGTGTGTGAAGGAACTTCCTTTCAGCTGGGAGAGGATGGGCAGAGAGTTCTTGCACAGTTGTTTTCCTTCCCCCCACCTCCCTCCCTCCTGACCCTGCACCCCTGTACTCCTGTTCCAGCACAGGTGACCATTTTAGCATTGGAACACGAGTCAGCTTTTTCACCAGCTGGTGTTGACTTCAGATCAGACCTTTTAAACCATTTGAAATTGGAACACTGGCTGTTCACAGAAGTGGTGGGAGATGTGCTCCCTACAAACAGCTGTCCCTCCTGGGGTGGGACAGCAGGACTTCAGCAGCAGTGACTGAGCTTCTGCTGAACTCAAGAAATGTAAAGGGGCCTTTAAAAATAATAATAAAAAAAAAACTGTGTGTGCCAAATTTGCAGAGCAAATTTAGAAGACTGTAAAGGTTGTGTAGTAAAAGCTGTTGGTGTAGATACTCACTGGGTGATGGATTATGGTGTTACTGCTCATAAACGTGAGAAAACCAATGCTCTTCCTTCCAGTTCTGGGTGTTCTGGAGTGGGATTGGGGTTGGGGGTGGGTTCTGCCCCCTCAGGCAGTGCTTGTAACCTGGGCAGCTGCGATCCAGGGTGGGTGGTGTTGGTGTGGGCTGTGACAGGGGTGACATCGAGTTCTGTCTGCATTCCTGTACCTGTATAGTCTTAACCTGTACAAAAAGTGTTCTTGCAGCATGCCTGGTACCCCTGGTGCCCCCGGGAGTGCCAGCCCTCCCTCCCAGCAGCTTCCCCGGCACCCCTTGCTGTGCCACGTTTTAGCAGTGCAGTAACTCCTGTTCAAACCTCAGCTTGCCCGTGTCGCCTTTTCTAAGGGGAAGGGGGGGAGGGACAACAACTATTTATTGTCCACTAGAGTCTATCTACAGCAGATACTGAATTGGCCTGTTAATGTCAAGAGGGACTCCAGAGCATCTTTTGCTCAAGGCAAACAGTGTTTGGAAGTTAATACTGCATTCCAGTGAGCCAAGCCATTGGTGTCCTGTGCAATCGTGGGTGTAGAGTTCTGCTGTCTCCAGGATTCCAGTGTAACCATTTGTTAACTGTATTGAAGGTGTGTCCTCTATGGAGAAAGTGTTCCAAATTAAAAAAAGCTGCTGAAGTGTGTGTGCACTGCTCTGGTCTTTCTCCTCTGCCTCCTGCCTTCCCCTGGGCACCCCCATGGAGCGAGGGTGGGAGACTATCCCAGGATAACCCCAGGGAGCTTTCCAAAGGCAGCAGCAATCCCCACTCCTGACAAGTGTGACACTGTCACAGATGGAACATAAAACACCTGCTGCACCATCCCCTGCCCCAGAGAAAAGCAAAAAACACGGCATGTAAGGAGTCTTATCAAAAGTATTTTATTTCACAGTTCTTTACAAAATAATAAGCAAAAGGTGTATTGTTCAACATACAAATGGTAAATATACAAGGGGAAATAGCAGGGCCAGTTAAAGCTTGTCCAGCCTCTCGGTGCAGGGTGACATGTTAGAAGTTCACGTGGCGTCTGATGTCGTTGATCTGTTTCACCATCTCCCTGATGTGTTCTCCCCTTCAGGAAAAAATAATCCAAATTAAAAAGCTGCAGGTCATGTTTGCTCAAAATTAATCAGGAAGGGAAACATGTCAGGTGGTAGGAGGAAATGGGAGCAGTGCTGTGAGTTGATCTGCCATCCCAGGCTGGATACAGAGTGGCCCAGGATCCAGGGACAAACAGCTCTTTAACCAGACCTGTTTAAGTGCTGCTGTCAGGAGCAGCCCCAGCTGGTGCCTCAGCCTCTCCTGCACAGCCCAAGTGACACCTGAGGCACCTGAACTGCTCCTGTGCTCCAGGGCCTGGACTCTGCAGGAGCAAAGCTGAACTTACTCCTCTCTCAGGACGGTTTGGATGCACTTGCTCTGGTAGGCATTGAGGCTGATGCTGGGCTTGCGAGGGCTGCAACCCTTCTCCATCTGCTTCTGCTGGTACTCCTTTTTCACCTTCACCTGGATATCAGGCACAAAAAGGAAGCCCCCAGTCAGTGCTGGTTCTGCCGTGGGGAAAGCTTGTTAGTTACAGACGGGTGTTGTACTGCAGTGAACTGATTCTTTTGGGGTTCAAATCTGCCTGTTTTACACTGCTCCTTCTGCAAAGAGCAGAAATGTCCCTGCCAGGGCTGAAGAAGAGCGAGCTCTCTGAGGGTTTGTACTGGGTGCAGAGGTTCTGTCTGTATTACCAACAAGACCCAAAGTCCCTTTAGTACATTGTTGGTAATTAACACAAGTCCCCTGTCAGCACCAGATTCTGTTCTGTCAGCACCGAGGGAGGAGCTGTGGAGAAACTCCCAGCCAAGGCCCTCCCTCCTCTTACCTGTCTGATAGCATTGCTCAGGTGCTGCAGCTGGTCATGGATTGTCTGCAATTCCTTCTTCATATCTTTTTCAGTGTCAGATAGAACAGGAAGCTGAGAGTGGAAACTCCGAAGGACTTTCTTCATCCTTGATGCACAGAGCAAGAAATGGTGCTGATTTAACTTATCCCAAAGCACTGCAGCCTGTACTTTGGTCACACTGCCCATATCTCAGGGCTCACAGCTTCCCTTTCAGGTGCTCTCATGCAGCATTTGTGAACTGGCTGGCTCTGGCTGGGCCGGCAGTTCTGCTGACAATCACCACTGAGTCGCAGCACAGGGAGTTTCAGAGGCCCAATCTTGTTACAAACCAGTGGAGTAGCTGGTGCCCACTCTGTTCTGCCAGCCTGCAGAGCTGTGTTTCACAGGGAGTGCCCTGTGCTGACCTGTGTGACCCACCTGTTCATGATATCCTCCTGCTTCTCTTTGGCCTCTTCGTACTTGTCCGCCAAGCGCTCGGCCATTTCCCGCAGACTTTTCCTTAATGCAAGTGAGAAATGTTTATTTCCTTCAGATTTACACACAGTGTGTGTGGGAACAGGACAAGGAATCCCAAGGAGCCAGCTGGAGCAGGGACTGAGGCTACAGGCCTCTCTGTGGCCAGGAATGCCTTCACTTTTCCCCTCTGTCACACACTCCTTTTTGCACACAGGTTCTACTCACCTCTCCTCTCGACAGTAATTCAGATCTTCCAGTTGCTTCTTCTTCTGTCCCCACAGCAGCTTCACTCTTTAAAATAAACATGTACAAAAACATCAAACCACCTGCAACCAGCTCAATCAGGATTTACACCACACAGAAAATGCTGGGAGTAGGATGAACTACAGACACAGAAAAAGGGGCAGTGGTGAGAACAAACTCATCCTCTTTGTCCTAACTGTATAGGATAACTAACTATGCCTGGAAGCAGCAGAGACTCAGGGCAGTTTTCCTTTGTCAGGATGAGTGCTGAGGTCAGATTTCCTGACACTCTGCACTGGCAGACTGACAACAGCAAGAGAAGTATTTTATTTTCTTTCCCCTATAAGCCACTACTGAGATCAAGTATTACACTCACCCCTGCTTTCCATGGTAACCCATTTTCCAGTTCTGGTATTCCAGTATTAGTCTTATATTTAGTGTATTTACTCATTCCTAAGGATTAGCCCCTCAGAGGAGGGTGAGTGCTCAGTACTTTGTGCTGCTGTGTCACATTGCTCAGCACATATTTATGAGGGGTTTGTATTACCTCTGCTGAATTTCCTCTTTTGCCAGGTCCTGTTTCAGGATATATTCCTCTCTGAACACCTGGGTGGCTCTGCTGAGGAGCTGAAGACATTCTTCAGGGGGAGGAGCAGAATCTTTATCTGCAGACCTAAAGAGCAAGGGAGAGGTTTTTGCAATCTAACATGTTCCTCTGAAAGGCTAAACCACTTCCAGTGCTTGTGGTAAGGGCTCAGGGGCCTCAGTTATGAAAGGGACTACAATTAAATCCCTTTGCTATAAATCATTTTTCCTATATGAGGAAATCCCAGGGTATCCCAAGATACTCCAAACCCAATGGGCCAAGCAATGAGCAAACTCATGAGGTGATGGTAGCCCTGCTTTGGGCAGGGGACTAGAGCAATGTGATCCCCTCTCAGCCTCCATCAGTGGCCTGGATGTCACTCCTGTATGGACAGAGACACACATGATGTATCAGGAGCTGTGTCCCCACCCCGCCATGTCCAAGCCAATGTGCTGTCCAATCAGGAGCTGAAGAACACACACTATTGCAGGGTGTTCCCTCTCCAGGTGCCCCAGGGAAAGGTATTTGCTCACTTCAGGTGCAGGGGGTTGGCAGAGCTGCGCTGCAGGATGCTCTGGATGTGCTTCTCAAAGGAATGCTCCGACTCGGCCACGATCCGGAGCGGGGAAACATCCGTGTCCTTGTCCTCCCTGGTGCAGAGCAGGGGAGGGGATGCAGGATGGACTGTGCTCCTGCCACAGAACAGCAAAGGGAGAGCACACTGGAACCAGAAACACTGAACCCATGTCAGAGTTTAGGTGGTGGTTACAGCCAGGAACTCATCCACCATGAAGTGCTGGGCTGCAGCAGGGGGGTCTGAGAGAAACTACTTCAATTACATGGTAAATCCAGCCCTAGACACGGTTGGTGGAGCTCACACCCCCAACAGCTCTGTGTGGCCACAGCTCAAACGAGCAGGAATCATAAATATCCTTTGACTTAAGGATAAGAAAGTTCCAGAACAAGGCAAGCAAGTGCTGGACCAACAGTGACCTGTGCTTTACAAAGCACTCTGCCAGGTCACTGCCCACCTGTGTGGAAATAGTTCAGTAAATGAAAAGTTTGTAGAACCTGACATTAATCCTGGCTCTGCTGATGGTCCCTGTCCTACATTAAAGATACTGAAAATAGTGCCCACCCCTCAAGGTGTACATTTAATTGTGCAAATGCACATTTACCACACCACTCTATATTGGCCATCACCTCCAAACAAAGTCACTTTGGAAGCACACACTAAAATCCCACTTTTTTCCCACCTCTCCTGCAAACATAACCCTGGTGCCCATTAGGAATCTCCACACCACTGTCTGTAAACCAGGTTTTGATTTGCAGATCCCTTATTATAAAAATGAAGGGAAAAAAAACCCCAGCAATACCATCAAGAACATTTTGATGCAGCTTGTCCTAATACTTGTTAGAAGTGATATGATTAATTATATCCCCTACAAACACCTTATCAGTAGTAAGCAACTACTACAGTAACACTTCAGTGCTCAGCCAAGGAGTGTTCAGACAGCAAAACTTCTCTGTGTCTTAAGAGGTGAAAGAATCGAACAGTGATATCCTGGGATCCTTCCCATGCAGCTGCCACAAACTTCAAACCAATTCAGAACCACGTACAAGAGAGGCTTTGTAATACACTCGTAGGTGTTGGTGATGCAGATCATTGTGGGCCCCAGGATGTCAGAAACAATCCAAAATCCTCTAATGGGAGCAGGCTGCCTGAAGGGTTAAAAACACAAAAATTACCCAGTCAGAAAAAGTTCTTTGTTCATGAAGTTGTGCACGTTCACTCTTGGAAAAGCTCCAGGTAAATGGAAGTGAAAATTTCTGCTGGTCTGACAGGTGATTTTCAGACAGTAACAGCAATTTAAGCTACTTCCTAACTGTGCATTAAGAATCCTGATACACAAATTGCTTACTCGTATGATTTGAATTCTTTAGAGCTAATTTTATTACTTTTAATGGCAAGAATGCAGCAAAACATGACAAATCATAAATATTTTTCATAGCAACTCCCTGATTTGAAAGCAATTTAGAAAGGGTTTTGTTTTTACCTGCATGGCAATGGTTTTGTACAAAGAATATGTTCAACAAAGCACTTCTGTTCTGCTCCCAGCTCTTGTAGACTGTCCTTGTCTTCCTCATCTACAGAGAGACACATCAGAATGCATCACATGTGCTTTGCAGGGCAGGGGATTTGGCACCACCTGCACCCAGCACCCTGTCACTGGCAAAGTGCAGGTGTTCAGCTGTTACTCACTTCCCTCACTCACCTGAGCCAAGGAATTTGTGCAGTTTGTTGATCCATGTCAAGCCCACACTGTGCACACCAGCTTCGTGTGTGCAGTGGTATCTGGAGGGACATTTGGGATCTGAAATTTAAACAGTAATGTAAGAAAAGGCCCTGAATTGAGAAAAACTCATCCTTCACACCTGCACTGCTGAACACTTGTATTGTCCAGTCAGCTGGAACATCTTGGTGCAAATACCAACCTGCACCTGAAACCAAACTGGATGCGTGAGCCACGTTATTGGAGTTCTGTGTAGAATTGAATTACACTTGAAATACCTGTTGAGGGGCTTTGAACTATGCCTATCCCACCACGTCAGTACCAATCCAGCAGATTTTAAAGGGAAGCTCAGTTGAAGCCAGCAGAGCAACATTCTGACATGCTGCTTGTTCCCAGAGGCCCAAACACTCTGTCCTGCCCCACAGTTACACTGGATGATAAGCAGGTACTGGTTCTTCCCTCAGCATCGCCCTCCCCACAACACTCACACACACAGGTCAGCACAAATGCAACAATTTCTACTTTATAACCCACAGCTGAAAGAGTTTAGTACTACAGGACCAGGTGTCACCTGCCCTTCAGCACACACTGAAGCCCCTCCCAGGCTTGCTCCTTCCACAGCTTTATTGAGGCCATCAGGCAAATCCTTACTCCAATCCCCCTGTTGGTTTGACACCAGTGAGACCCTGCAAATAGCTGGACCCTAAATGCTGAGAATACAGCAAGAAGTCACAAGCTGAATGACAGCCCTACCTCGGTGCAGTTTGATGGGGCAAGAGAAGTCAGACTCCAAAGGATCTTCTTCCTCTCCTGTTGCCAGTTTCAGGGCGAGTTCCAGCTCGACACATTCAAACACGTACAGGGAAGGAATAAGATCAGATCTTGGGTCCCAGGACTTCTCTGACTGTAAAGAGCATTGAATTCTGCTGTGAGACCTCATTTAAACAGGAATGCCAACATAAACAGCATCAAGAAAGAGTTGCAATGCTAGAGTATTAATGGTCAGGGAAAGTAGTTCAGTTTTTTAACTTTAAAAAAATTAACTCAAACCCAGGATTTCTTCTTAGAGGAACCTCTTTAAATTAATTCACAGTAAGTTTGATAAAAAACTGATCTACTGTCAGGGTATACAGGACAGATTTAAAATAAAAGTATCAGAGAACCAGCGGGACTGGTTGGAACACAGGGAAGATTTGCTACTTCATTCCCAAAGAATGCAGTTTTGGCACCTGGCACACATTTCAGGCATCCTGCCACCCTGCAGCCAGGAGCTTGGACTTGAGAAACAAAACCACCTCTAGAAAAGAACCAAGACAAGGTACCTGCTCATCGTCCTCCTCCCCATCCAGCACCACGCAGTGGTACAGCATTCCCGACTCGGTGGCAATCACCAGGATGTTTGGGACACAGGGCAGGCACAGGACAGCGCAGGCATCGTAGCCATAGTTGTCCTCTGCAGCTGGGTGCATGGGCAGGGGGCCCAGCAGCTTCCCAAGGCTGCCAGCACTGCAATAAAGAAGATGTGTCTGCTCCTAACCCCAGGAGTGGAAGGAGACTTTCCCATGGCTGTCGAACAGCCCCATGGCTTGGAGTCCTAATTGCCATTGCACAGCAGCACCCAGACGTGCCTGGATTACAAGTCTGACCTGTCCCTCCTTGGTGGGGATCTCTGAGAGGAAACTGGAGCTCAGTCATAATATTTTGTGCTACACTGCAAAAAATTCATGAGGAAACATTTTCATATGAGAACACAAAGTACTCACAGAAAGCTCGGTTTAATTATCACTTAATTGGTTTCTTGCACTTCACAAGCAGCATTTTGTGTCATGGCATTTGCCTCAGCAGAACTTTTGCAGGACTGAGCCCATTTCATTGCCTGCAGACAGGATCTGCTCAGTGCTGATCCACTGCTCATGCACAGACACACAGTGCTGTTTCTAACCTAAGTACCACACATGTTAATATTCAGCTTCACTACATCTAACTTGTAAGTCTTCCACCATCTTCTCAATTTTCTGAACTAATTTCTTCTTGTATCATGTTTATATTCTTGATTCATCTTCCTGACTTTTCATTCCAGAACATACCTGTGAACCCTCTATGCTCTTCAAATATTTCTTTTCCTAAGATATCCTTGACTTATTGAGCCTCATCCAAAGCTAAGGATGTCTGTGCTGTGAACTGAAGGCCACAAAATACACTTAACAGCCTCAGACCCACTGATTTTTTCACAGTCCAGTGTCAGATTTCTGATGGCAAATAATTCCCAGTGGATTCTCAGCAGTCGAAACTGCATTCATAATATCAGATGAAAAAGGATGACACCCTGTTTTTGGATTCCAGTCTATTAGCAGTGCCACAGAGATAAACCAGGCCACAATACAAACCATCAGAGAGTCTCAGCCAAGCTGAGAGGTGGCTCATTCTCCAAACATCCAACCATCCCATGACCCCTGAGGGTGAGCGTTGCCCTACCTCTGCAGCAGGCTGATGTAGGTGAGGAAGGTCTCTCCATTCTCATAGAGGATGTACAGGGGGTAGCCCAGCACCTCCTCGCTGCCCCTCTGCCCCAGCACGTGCTTTGGCACCGGCACCTGCGGCCCGAAGTCGAAGGCCACGGCCGTCTCCCCCAGCGACGCTGTGTAGGCTCTCCTGGGACGGGCAGAACGAGACCTGGGGTGAGCAATGGCTGTGGGGGCACACCCTGCCAAATCCCTGCCACAGCCCTGCCCAGCAGTGCCCTGCCACGTGGACTGCCTGCAGCAGAAGCATGTGAGGGATGTCCTTCTCATGGCACCTCGTTTCTGCAGTGCCCCCCAGCCAGCCCGGCCTCAGAGGACACAAGGGGAGGTGTGCTGTGCTGTGCTCCTGGGAGCTGCAGCACTTTGTGGTGCGACTATTACAGACACTATAGATTCTCCTTTCCAACCAGGCCAAGGGGGAAATAAAAGGAGTATTTTCTTCATTCCTGGCTCAAAAAGCCTTTCTTAACCCCATCTTAAAGGCAATGTGTGTTTTTCAAACTGCTACTCTGATAAATGCTTCACTGTACAGTTTGTCACCACTTTGATGCAGAAAAGAGAGAGAGGACAGGGGAGGGAAAGGAGAAAGAAAATGAGACAGGAGAGGAGAAAAAGGGCAAAAGGAGAAAAAAGGAGAGAGAGAAGAGAAAAAGAAAGAGGCAAAAAGTAAAAGAAAGGGAAAAGAGAACTGCAAGTACTATGCTAGGAAGAAATCCTAGCACAGAAGAATTCATATCAGATTTTCAGGTAGATTTCCCACTTATTCATTAAAAACACCACTGAGAAGACAGAACTTATTCTGCAAAGGCATTTCAAAATCCAAGAAGCCACACCAACCCTTTATTGATTGTAAGAGTCTCCTCCTCGGTGTCCGAAAGCGCGATCACTTTGATGGGTGTCTGAGGAACCTTCAGACTGTAAAACCTGGGGGGAAGAAACAGCAGCCACGTTCACTCTGCTGAGGGGGGAACATCAGCTGCTCTCACTCTGACATTTCTCCCATCTTAATTTTTTATTGGTAACCCTGGTAAGAATGGCAGGATGCAAATGGGTAATGACAAACTATGGATATGAAAAAAAAAACCCAACCCATCTAAGATAATGAGCTCCAAAAAACCTCAGGGTTTTACCTTATGGTGTTATCTGAAGTCAAGAGCACGATGTGGGGCTCCAAGGTGTCGCAGGGATACCAGGCTGCATGCTTTAAAGTCAGGGATGTTGAGCTGGTGAAGAACCTTTCTGCAATGGGAATGGTGCTGGAATACAGAGCAGAAACTTGCATTGTTACCAGAAAGACACACGTTATTTCTAAAGGGAAGTGGGAGCAAGAGGAGCTAGAGGCAATTAAAAGGTTTTGAAGTCTTTATCTGCCCTGGTTTTAAAGCTGGAGGGGCAGATTTAACTTCAAGCTCTCAGTTATTTCCACCCAGCTTTTGGTTACCACAGCTGTTGTGGCTGTCCCTTCCCTGGAAGTGNTCCTGTTTTTAAAGCTGGAGGGCCAGATCTTGGAGCAACCTGTGGGAGTGGAAGATGTGTCCTTACCCATGGCAAGGTAGTGGAACTGGATAGTCTTTAAAGTCTCTTCCAACCCAAACCATTTTCTGATTCTAGGAAAGGCCAAAGAACACTACAGAAGAGCCACCTGCTCCTTAGCAATTGAAACAAGTTTAGGAAGTCATTTATTTGGGTCACTTGACAATCAGGAAGTTCCTGAGCCAAAAAAAACCCCTTCATTTGTGACTGTCCCTACAATCCTGATTCAACCAGACTCTTCCACCAGTGTCTTTTGCATCTGTCTGGCCCCCCCAGGAGAGGAAGGCTGTGGAGGAACAGTGGCAGGACAAGGACAAGGGTGTCATTAACCACCAGAGTTCTTACCCACCTACAGTTCACCGCGGTTTTCCCCCCTTCAAACTCGGAGTTCTTGCCCCAGCGCTTGGGCAGCTCCAGCACCATGAGCCCCTTGGTACCGATGAGCGCCACATGGTGCTGTGCCGGGCTCAGCAGCACCTGGTGCACCTCGAAAAGGGGCGGGTTGATGCACAGAAGGGTCTGAAAACACCAGTGTCACAGTTAACCGCGAGCCAGAAGCACGGCACGCCTTTACTTTGGACAGGCATTTATACAGCGCCGAACGAGGCACAGCCCGGCTCTCCAGGGCACAAAACAACGGGTTCCCTGAGGGCAGACCCACCGAGGGCGGGCTGGGGGCGATGAGCCGGGCCGGGGCCTTCAGGGGCCAGCCCAGCTCAGCCCCCTCTGCCCCACACCCCTCATCCCTGACACCCGCCCGATCCCCTCACTCCCCTCACACCCCACACACCGCCTCACCCTCTCCCTTCCCTCGCCATACACTCCCTCATCCCCGCCCCACACCGCTCACACCCGCGCTGGCCCCTCATCCCACAACACACAGCCCTTCACAGTCCTCCCCTCACACACCTCCATACCTCGGCATCTCCTCACACTCTGCTATCCCCTCACACACCTCCATACCGTGCTATCCCCTCACACTCTGCTATCCCCTCACACACCTCCATACCGTGCTATCCCCTCACACTCTGCTATCCCCTCACACACCACCCCTCCCCACAGGACCCCCTCACCGCTGCCCCACATCGCTCACACCCGCGCTGTCCCCTCACACCCACACACAGCCCTTCAAAGTTCTCCCCTCACAGTACCACCTACATAGAGCCCCCTCCCCTCACAACCCCCACACACCCTGCTATCCCCTCACACACCTCCCCTCCCCACACGCCCCCCTTTCCCACCGCTCCGCTCCGCACCTGGTACCGCCCGAGCGCGGCGGGGTCTGGCTCGGCGAGGCGGCGCAGGCCGATGGCGTGCAGGGCGGCTGCGGTCCCGTCCCAGAGCAGCAGGTCGGCGCCGATCCCGCACAGCAGGTCCCGCAGGAGCGGCGGGCGAGGGGCCCCGGCGGGCACGCGCTCGCGGAGGCGCTCGAACAGCGCGTGCTGCGGCAGCGCCGCCCGCCACAGCTCCACGGGGCCGCACTGCGCCGCCA
>VWZD01005983.1:512481-528186 GCA_013396695.1 Sakesphorus luctuosus
GGGAAAGACAGGGTGAGGATAGGGAGGGGTCAGGGAAAGGGGGGAGTTAGGGAAAACGGGGCTTAAGGAAAGACGGATTGGGGTCAGGGAAAGGGGGAGCAGCGGACAGAGGGGGCTGCAGGGAAAGCCGCCCCGGCCCCACGTGCTCCCTGGGATGTTGGCGGGGGCAGCGCACGTGTCCGCCCCGCGCCCTCCCAAGGGCGGCCGCTCCGTGCCCGCTCACCGCCCCCCGCCCGCTCACCCTCGGTGTGCAGCCCCCCGCAGCCGCAGGANGCAGCGCGGCCGAGAGCAGGCGGCGCGGCGCGGGGCAGCGCAGGGGGCGCAGCACAGACAGGGCGCGCAGGGATCGGGCGAGCAGCATGGTGCGGGACACGGCGGGGCAGACACTCCCCGCCCCGGAACCGAGAGCGGCTTCCGGCCCCGGCGGGCACCGCGCGGTGGGCAGGGCGCGGGTTCGAGTCCCCGCCCCGCGGGTTCCAGTACCGGACCCTGCGAGTTCGATTCCCTGGTTCAACTCCCGACCCTCCCTGGCAGCCTTCTCAGAAAAAGGAAAATTAAATGCTTTATTCTTTTTTTCTCCTATAGCAATATTTTAGAAGGAAGAATGACCAAGGTGATGTTTCCTGGAATAAAGTGTTCCCTTTGTCTGAAGGCTGCCACTGGTGCCCACTGTTGAGAAGCACAAAAGGCCCAGTTGCTGCTCTCTGCAAGGTGGAGCAGCAGAGCATCAATGCTACCACATCACATCACTATTGTCCCACCACATCAAAGGACTGGAATTTTAAACCCCCAACTCCAAGCAGGTGTCTGAACACTGCACATGTAGCACATGTAACAGCAGAGTCCATTCTGCACACAAAGCACAGATTCACTGACCCATGTCCACATCTCCAACCCCAGACTGCTGACAATGAACACACTCCCTCGAGAACAGACACCACCAGGACTGGTTCCTGCCTGCATTTGTTCACCCACACAGCTTTTGTGCCTCCCAAAAAACAACGCACAGGATTGGGATTCTTGCAATAACTTCTTTATCCCGGAAAAAATATATAAATCCATTCTAAATAAATACCCATCCCCTGCCTTAGACACACTTCAATTGTCCTGCCCAATAGAATGTGCTTATACATAAATTCCTGAAAAAACAAAAAGAGTTTTTTAAGGTGATGCCAAACGCCCTGAGCCTGCTGGCCCCAGAGCAGAGTGCTCAGTCCTTGGCTGTGCGGAGTTTCCTGCGGAAATAGTCGGGCGCTGCCTCATAGAGCCAGTCGGCATCCACCAGGCACAGGTCCCGCATGTAGCAGCGCGTGGTGCGCAGCAGGGTGTTGTACACCACGCACGAGGGCCGCCCAGGGAACAGCACCGAGGACGGGTGGATGGCCACGGCCTGCTTGGAGCCCACGGTGCTGTAGGAGCCGTCGGGCTGCAGCTCGGCCGCGTTCATGAACAGGCTGTGCGCCAGGCAGCGGCGGATGTTGGCCGTGTCCGAGCGCGACGACTCCAGCGGCACCGACAGCTGTGAGGGAGACACAGTGTCACCGGGTCATGGTTAATCACTGTGTTATAGTGAGGGTCTCCTGAGGGTCTCTGAGGGTTGTTTGGGGAATTTCCCTTCCTCAAAAACCCAGTTTCTTCCTCTTGAATGCATCCCAGCTCTATGGTCTGGCCAAGATGTACAAAATCACAGAATATGCTGAGTTGGAAGGGACCCAGCAACCTAAACCAGCAGGTTATATTCATGAAACTAATATATATTCATCACATTTCCTGAGTATATGCATATATGCTAATTATTTATGTGAACTATTTGGATATGAGTACAGGTCTTTTGAGGGTCTTTGGTGGTCATTTCAGCACAACCCTTTCCCCAGATTTCCCTGATCTTCTGATGAAACTTCTTTCCTTGAGAGAATCTCATATATGTGAACAGGTCATAATGTACCTCTCTTACCATACTCTGCTCTGACACACACAATCCTTGTCCTCAAAACTAAGACACCTGCTAGTACATACTAAAATCCCTCAGGAAAATCTGCATTCTCCCTGAGAAGCCTTCCCAGAGCTCCCCATCTCTCTTCACCTCTCCTTGACCCACCAAGCCCTGCAGCTTTCAGATTTTGGGATGCAACTCCACAGTCAGAAATTTTACCCAATTATTCATGGGAGCCTGAAAACAAACCCACATTTCCTCACTCCTGGGACTTCGTGCACGGTGACATCACTTTGGGGACAAACAGGAAAATATGAACAGGTGAAACAGAGAAATACAGCATGGCAGCAAGTTACCTTTACACAAATGTCCCTGAGCTGAGCTCTGACTTCTGCCATCAGCCTCATGTTCCTGCCATTGATAAAGTTCTCTTGGCACCATCCCTGCAGCAGAGACACGAGGAGTTAGAATGGGACATTTCTTCACCCCAGCAGCACGACAGCCTTTGGATATCATGAAAAGCAGAATCTCCTATACAATGTCTCAGAGAAAAGGTGCTGACCCATTTGCTGGCCATATTTCTACCCCTGCTTACTCCCCTCTGCCTTGATTCCTTCCCACAGTGCTAAGAAACAGCAAATCAGGTAAGAGTGACAGATGCTGCAAGGAACGGGGTACATGAGTCCACAGATCCACAAATCAAACTGAGCAGTTGACAGGGTATGGTAAATCCAAATCTGCTTGTAAATATGCTCAGTATTTTGCAAGTTAAACTGCCCCAGAGAATGTATTTATTATCTCAACACTGTTCCGCTCCCTCCTGTTTTCAGCTGGAACCAGGGGAGAGAGAGGGAAGGAACCTGGCTCTGATTACAGCCTCACAAAGCTTTGATAACCAACTGTGCTACTGTTCCATAGGAACCTTTGGCCCTTGAACAGCTTTCTGCACTTGTAAAGGATGAGTCCTCTCTTCTCACTGCTTTGGAGGATGCAGGTCTCACTCTGCTCCAAGGCCAAAGCTCCTCACCCCCACTAGCCCACACAGCACTGGCACCCTCAGAGCATCCCACCTTGTTGCCATTGACACTTCTGAAGGCCCTGTACACGTTGAGCAGGGTCAGATGATCCCCCTCACTGGAGATGAATTTCTTCCTGGCAGCTTGCACTTCGTCCCTCTGGGCAGGAGGGTTGTGGAGGACACTGTCCACTGACAGCAGTGACACAATGGTCAGGATCTCCTCAGCACAGTGGAACTTGGGGGACAGGAGGATGGCCTGCAAATCACACCACAAAACTCATTTTTAGTCGACCAAAGTAACTTCACATGGGCAGACCTTTCTGTTCCCTGGCAGCCCAGGAACTTTACCAAACATTGCTTAGGAGAATTCCACAAACATCTGGGCCCAGGGACAACTGTAAATCCTTCTCTGGGCCCACCAAGCACCTTTGACAGCAACTGCCATGCTCCTTCCTGAGGCTGGCCAGTGCATATACAATACAAACATGGTGACAACTCAACTACAGCATCAGACACTTCACGGACCTGCTAAACAATCCTGGAAATTGCAAGAAAATTTGCCTCATTTTGGCTTCAGAGGTGCCAGAGAAAAGAAATTCTCTTTCAAAAGACCTCCCTGAATTAAACAATAAATGACAAGCAAACCAACACAGGGGTTGTAAATAATGTACATTAATGTACAGCAAATATACCAGCACAGCTCCAGACATCCCATTTCCACACCTTGTTTAAGGAGTTTGAAAGAGAAATTGTACAAAGATGAGCATAAGAGATAAAAATCGGTTAATTTTTCTGCAGTTTTTACCTTGGAAAACTTTGGATCCAGAGGAAAGGCTGCCATCTTCTTTCCCAGGGGTGTCAGGACAAGCTGACCTTCCTTTTTTGTCACAGCTCCCAGCAGGTCCAGCTCATCAATCGCTGCTTGAATAGCATCTGCCAAGACAAGGACAGTGGGGCTGTGAGACCTCCTGCCTCACTGATGGAAGTGAAGGACACTGGTACCACCACTGACTCTTTCCCCTGGCCAGAGGGACAAGTACTTTCCATTTAGAGAAATGGAGTCAAAAAACATGGTTTATCCACCTCTATCCAGGAGAACAAGCACCTTTTCCAATTTACTACAGTCTCTCTTGGCAGTCAAGACACACCTTCCTGTTCTTCATGACTCAAGATTGCTCCCTGCTCTTTTTTCCCCCAAGGCTGCCTTTGAAACCACTTACCAGGAGATGGTTTGGACATGAAGTCAAAGGTGAGCACGTCAGGAATTTTCAGGGCCAGGAGATGAAGCACCACACTGGCCAGGTTACATCTAGAGGGGCAGAAAACACAACTGTCATGGTTCTCTCCTTTTTAGTTATTTTGTTTTTAATTTTATTTACCTATAAGCTGGGGAAGAGTCCTTAGGTCTGTGCTACAACTTGACAGAGACTGGTCTGATGCTGCTAGTGAAGCCTTACTTCTTAAAACCAGGAAGAGGTGAGCCCAACATCTGGAGGACCAAGAGAACTATCGCCCTATGTGTTTGGAGGCTCAGTGCCCAACTATCCATCCTAAGCAAACACTTCCTAGATTTTGTTTAGTCCACATCATTTTTCTTAGAAGTCACCCAGTCAGCCCCAGCTGCAGTTTTGCTGCTCAGTTCTTCACACAGCTCCAGCTGCAGAAGTACAGCAAAGAGATGTGGCAAGAAGCATGGTGTAAGAGTACATGGTAGATTGTGGCAGCTGACAAGGAGGCACAGCTCACAGGTATCACACAAAGATAGTTTATCAAATCACTCCATAAAGAAAGGAAAAAAAGTTAAAGATAAAAGCTAAGCTCTAATTCCAAATTACACAATATATATCCTTAATTCCCACCCATAGCCTCCTCTCATAGGTTGAATCACTGTGTCTATAAAACTCACCACAGCTTTTAATTGGATGACACTCTTGTACAGATGCTCACTTGCCATGAGAACCTTATCTCTTCAAAATTCCATTCTCTTGGGCACGCTGACCCAAAACTCTCTTATCTTCCTTTGTTTTTGCTAGCTGTTGGGCTTTCTCACAGAACTAATCCAGCACCTGCCAGGAGGCCTTAGAGCCTGCCTGCAATTCCAAAAACCCCTTTCTCAACTCAAAAATCTTTCTTTCTCTCCACAACATGGTGGCCCCAGGGTTCTGCCCTCACCTCTGTATCTCAGGTGTTGTCATTTCATCAAACTTCTCAAAGTCATCCTCTGTGTAGAGCCTGTAGCAGACCCCGCTCTCCTGCCGTCCCGCTCTGCCCGTGCGCTGCCAGGCCTGGGCCTTGGACACCTGCTGCACTGCCAGCACCTCCAGACCAGTGTCTGTGCAGGGAAAAGCACCACTGCAGGTAATGCCAGCACAAAGCACAGCTTTGAAACACATGGAGCATTAACAATGAGAATTTTGCCAGCCAAACACTGCTGAGTTCACTTCCTGGGGCACCCTGAAGCACAGCACAGTATCCCTGCACTGTGTCCATGAAGATTCATATCTGACACATTTTTACCCCCACATGACTGACACTCAAAAAACCCCCACAAAACCCCCACACCTAAAACCTGGGGTATTAATTCAGACAGCACAGAGGGTGTTGGAAAACATCCCTCAGTGTGGCTCATGGCCTCCAGGAACTCCTCCAAACCCAAACCCCATCTCTGAGTTGCTCCTCAGAACTCCTCACCAGGGCTGTACTTCTTGGCTTTCACCATGCCTGTGTCCACAACGTATTTTATCCCCGAAATGGTGATGGAAGTTTCTGCAATGTTGGTGGAGAGGATTACCTTCCGACAGCCCTGCAAGGAAGGACAAATTAAACCCCATCCAAAGCCACCTTAGAGAAGCTGCAGCACAGAAATGCTGCTGCTTTTGGCCAGTGTAAGCCAAGTCTACCCATCCCTGCAGCACACTGTGACCACACACTGTGCTTTGCTTTCCAGCTCTCCTAAACTAAAATCATCTCCATTTTCAAATCAGTTTCTAAAACATGGGCTTACACTTGCAACAAAATACACCACCAGATCAGCTCTTATCAGTGTATCTTTCTCTGGCTTTGGTTTCATTTCTGGCACATCTGTATGCTTTCTATATTTCTGGCACATATGCTGAGTAGGTATAAGAGCCTTAAGCAGCTCAATTTTCCACTCAGGCAACCAAACAAAACTGCTCCTGTTCAGCCATCACATTCCCTCACCTCAGGGGTAGGTTTAAAGGCACGGAGTTGTTGAGAGTGGGGCAGAGAAGCATAAAGAGGCAACACTGTCATCCGTGGGCAGCCCTCAGGGAGATGCTTGGAAACGTCTCGACAGGTTTTGGTCATTGCTTCAATCTCTTCCTGACCAGTCAGGAACACCAGGATGTCCTGACATGCAGGTTCTTCCTGGAGCCAGAGGAAAAAGCAAGTTAGGAGGGTTTGGATAGGGAAGGAGGACTGAGATGGTAGTAAGTTAGCAAAGCAGGTAAGGAAGAAAGAAAAGGCACACGTAGTGCAAGGTATGCAGCAGCCTGAATTCCCAGTGGATTCACCAGAGGGGAAGAGTAAATCACATTTTGTGGGAGTGAGTCTTAACAGGATGGAAGATTTGCTGTGCCATGAAATAACTGCCCAGGACAGGCAGGGAAGGCCAGAAAGCACCCAGGTACAGATAACTCAGGTGACAGGAACATTCAAGTATCAAGCATGAGTTGACAACAGAAAGCTTTGCTAAGCAGTCTCCTTTCACCTCCAGCCTTGATGTACAGGTGCCAAAATCCAACAGCAGCAGCATCTTCAAAGCATTAAATGCAGTTTCATGAAATGACACAACCATCTGGCAGTTTGGCAGTCAAACATCCCAGAACAAAATGCCAGTCTCTGGCCCCAGAGAGACACACACCTGGCACAACCAGCATACCTGGTGGATCTGGAAGATGGACACCAGAGCTGCCTGGAGGTAGTCACTCTGACGTTCCTTGGTGTAGAAGATGTCAATGGGGTGCTGTCTGCCTTCCAAATAAATGACAGGAGCTCTGTTGAAGTACTGGGAGAACAGGTCAACGTCCATCGTTGCTGACATGATGATCACCTTCAATGTGAGCACAGGACTGGTTAGAGCTGCAGTTTCCATCCAGCTGGACACTGGCAAGTCAGGACTAGCCAAGAGTCACCTTCTGGATACTGAGATCCATGCTGAGAAGAGCTAAAAGCTCACAGAGATGGAGACAGAGGAGAGTGAGCTCCCTTTGTTCAAGCCATCAGCTCTTCAACACAAGCATAACACAGTGTGATAAAATGAGAGAACATGTGTTAAAACTATTTTCTGACATCTAACAAAGAAAGCTGAGTATCCAAAGTACAACACATCTTCCATGCTCCCGTGCATGGGGGAGAGAAGCAGGAATGTTTTCTAAGGCTGTAAGAGCCCAGCAGCCAAATCCACCCAAATCCCACACTCCAGCATTACCTGAGGGCCCCAGTCTGCATTTCTAATTGTCAATGAACAGGACCAGGATAGGGGCACACACAGGTCTGCAATGAGCCACAGAGCTGGGCTGTACAATGGTCTGTGGAGTGAGACTGTGAGGACCCTGCCAGGCCCCTACAGCAAAAACAAAATGCTTTCACACAAATCCACGATGTGTCCACCCAACCCACATGCAGTGTCCTTCACAGGAATGAGCCAGAGCTCCTGGAATGCTCTCAGCAGCAGCAGCAAAACCTCCCCAGCAGCACATTTAGTTTGGAGCTCACACCCAGGGCATTTTTATGGAAAAAGGCAACATGAGGTGGCCAGGTACCTTGTTCAGGTGTCATATGAGGCTCACAACACATCATAAGTCAGACCCTCTTAACTATTCAGCTTTAAAGGAACTTCTTAGGAGCATAGAAATGGTCAAGGCTGAAATTCCAAACACTCTGGAAGGTGCTCATGGCACTCAGAGCCCAAGCCCCACCCAAGCTGCACACACTTTCAGTGGCTTTAGGCTCTGCTCCTTCCGTTTCCTTTGGGCAGCTTTCACCACTCCAAAGAGCACATCTGTGTGGATGGTCCTTTCATGGGCCTCATCCAGGATGACCACGTTGTACTTCTGCAGCAGAGGGTCCCCGATGGCCTCCCGGAGCAGCATCCCATCCGTCAGGAACCGGATCCTGGTCTCGGCAGACGTGCAGTCGTCAAAGCGCACGGTGTAGCCAACCTATGGAAGGGATCAGGGAGGGATTACAGGGAGCACCAGCACAAAGACTCCACTTCTTAGTGCCACTGGGCCACCAGGAAGGACTACAAAGCCCTGTGGTCACTGCAGGGAGGCTCTAGCACAAAGACTCCACTTCTCAGTGCCACTGGGCCACAAGGAAGGATTACGAAGCCCTGTGGTCACTGCAGGGAGGCTCTGGAAAGCAGAGAAGTGTATCTGCAGTTAATCTGCAAATCAACCCACCAGCTTCCCCAGCTCTGTCCTCTTCTCCTCTGCCACTCTGGCAGCCAGGGTGACAGCTGCCACTCTGCGGGGCTGGGTCACAGCAATGAGCCCGGGGTGGCCGATTCCCACCTCGTACAGGTACTGGGGGAGCTGAGTGGTCTTCCCTGAGCCCGTTTCTCCTATGGAACAACAAGGGAATAGGTCTGGGTTTTTTCCCATTCTATAGCGTTGTTAAATGAAAGGTTGTGACTCACTGGTTTATGTTTGCTTTTAACTCTTATTTCAGGATGGGGAGGCTGAAGACAGGGAGAGAGTCACACCACAAAGCAGTGGCAGGGCAGAGAAAGAACCCAGCACCCTGCTCTTGCTGCTGGGCCACTCCAGAGCTCCCTCCACCCAGATGCTCTCCAGCCACACTCTGGGTTAGAAACATATTCCAGCCTGTCTGGAGATGAAGTGCCTGTGATACAGCCAACACAAGGTGAAAATCATGCAGAGCAAGAACAGACACTGGTTTAGGTTATGCACAAATCTACTTACACTGGGAAGTTTGTAAGTAAAGCTGGAAGCAAATTAAAGCCACCACAGCAAGAAGGGTGTGAAGGCTCGAGGCTGTTAGAGCAGCTCTCAGGGCACCAACAGCCAGCAAGTGTTTCCCTGCACCTCCCTGAGATCAGAGACAGTCCCTCAAGCTCAGGGAATGTCTTCTCCACCCATACAGCACCAGCAAACAACACAAACATCATCCCATCTCCCCCAGGTGTGTTTCCAGCACAGGCTTGAGAAGTTCATAAAGGTGACACCAAGCAGGGAAGAATCCAAAGCCAAACTGTGAGCACTGCAGTGCAGACTGGGGAAAGCACAAGTGGGCTTTGTAGCTCACTCCATGGCTGAAAAACATTTAAGTGGCATATTTTAATGTGCATTTAGCCAACAATTATGGCAATATCAGGATTACAGAGAGAAAAGGAGATAAATGAAGTCGCATCTATCAGATACCGTAGCTGATTGGTTATTTCTTAAGGGTTCACTAAAAGGAATTAAATACAATGATTTCTCATTTAATTCCAGCAAATGGGGAGTCTCTGTGCTTCCAGGCGGGAAGCTGCATGTCTTGAGCTCCTGGAAGTCTGAGAAGAAGCTTATTAGTTTGGACACAAAGAAAGTGTAACAAAATCAGTGGAAAACCCTGAAAAATGTAGCTGAGGAGACAGTTCTGAAGAGGAGAGTTTTGCCGTCGGGCTTTGACTAAACTCCATTAAAAAATGAAGTCCCGGCTGCCTTAACCAGACTGACAATATTACTTATTCACCACCCTCCAGGTGACCCCGCGGGGGCGCGGCCCGTGCCCGGCACTCACCGATCAGCACGGCGGTGTCGAGGCGGCGCAGCCGGGCCAGCAGCGGGCCCCGGGCGGCCGAGATGGGCAGCGAGCGGCGCTGCACGTGGGCGGGCGGGCCGTGTCTCTGGGGCTGCGCCGCCTTGAAGCGCTTGGCCGGAGGTCCCTCACGATCCTGAGCCATGGCTCGGTCCGTCCCGTCCCGTCCCGTTCCCTCACGGGGCTCTCCCGGGCCTCCGGTGGTCCCGCGCTCCACAGGCTGCCAGGCGCCGCCGTGACGTCACCGCGCCGCCGCGGGGCATCACGGGAGTTGTAGTCCCGGCGCCGCCGCCATTTGTTGCGCCCCCCCGGGAAAAAGCCTTCGGGAAACTCGGGAAAACACCCTATGGAAAAACACCCTCGGGAAAAGAAACCTCGGGAGTCTCGCCCCCAAACGCCTGCTAAATCCAGGCACAAATGGGCAAAGAGCTGGCTCCAGAGGCAGCGTGGAGACATGTCCACCGATTCCTGACTTGTCCTGGTAATAAACTATGAAAGCTCTTAAACACTGAACTGAAAAGAAAAAAAAGGAAGAATAATAAGGTTTTCACCTAATTCCTAACTCATAAGGTATGTCCAAGCTTGGGCAACATTGCCCAAAACGCTTTAAATTTTACTCTCTCTGAGTATTGTAAACAACCACAGACCAAACCCCACCCATACAAAAACCCCACAACTCCCTCAGGTTCTTACAGACTTTACCAGACAAAAATGCAGATACAAATGGTCTCACCCATCTTGTTTATCAGATCCTGACAGGCTGCTTGTGGACAAAGCATTTCCCCTGAGGTTCCCACACATTCATGCCCTGGATTGTGAACAGGTTAAAACCTGGAGCCAGCTCTTAAAAACAACAAAATCTGAGAATAAACAACATAATCACACGTATCACATGTGAGAACAAACAACATAATCACATTCCTCCAGAATTTAGGAGGAAGATGCAGCTTCAAGCTCTCTTTTTATCTATTATGATATAATCAGTGCAAACCTACCCAGTGCAGCCCATACAATTTAGGAACAACTGAAGGTGAGCAAAGGTGAGCTCCAAACCCCTCCTGTGGCTCCTCAGGGATGTTTATAGCCAAGATAACTTTAAGCTGAGCCCCTCTCAGTGTCACTGGCCTGTGTGGGACACACATCCCACAATAAACTTCATACACAGCCCACGGATTTCAAATCCTGAGCAGGCAATCCTTTTCCTGGCAAAACCTTCTATTAACCCTTGGTATTCCCAGCCTCTGCTTTTTTACCTGCTGCAACAAAACCAGAGGATTACACAAAGGATTAACCAAGAATTATCCACAAGACATTTTATTCAACTCATCATCTGAGATAGCTGAGCAGTTCTGACTCCAGACAGGCTGTGATTCCCTTGAGCTGCAGGTCATTGGGTACCTGTGAGCAGTGGGCATGGGTTGGGGTGGATTTTGCAGACCCACCAGTCAGACTCAAACCTGGGCCCCTGAAGTGTCACCAAAATGTCATCTTGGCCTGCAGAACATTCCAGAAGCCCCAGTGGCAGAGGGAGAAGCTGCATGTTGTATTCCTTACGATTCAAAAACGACTGGAGGCAACAGCATCTCAGATTAAAAAAACCTTTTGCCATTGAAATAGTGACTTAAGACTTTCAACCACCTTGTAGTTGTTTTATCCAAGAATAAAAAAACGAGTTTAAACCCAAAATGTTGGGTTTGTCCCCTGTAAAGTTTCCCAGAGAGTTTCATGTATCAAATAACTTTAAAAAAATGCTTTAGAAATCACTTTAAACAAGTACTCATGGTCTTACTAACTGAAGCTGACAGGAAACCGTTTCCAGTTTTAAATTTTTGGCTCCACTGGATTAGAGTCTGTCCAGCACAACAAATTCCCTGCTTGGGAAAGACGCTGGAAGTGTCTTGGATTAGACTGCCATTTCATAAAGTGCTTGTATTCAAACCCACAGAGCTGTCAGGAAGAGTCCTTGCTGTGGCAGGGAAGGGTTTCCCCCATGGGACTCGCTGCAGTCTGTGCCAGGGTGGCAGCTGTGGGCACAGGGCCTGGTTACCCGCCGAGCCGCTGCCCCTCTCCCCACGGAAACCCCCCCGGCCGCTCCTCTGGCAACGGGTTGTAATTGGGGTCGTCTTCTGGTGTGTCAAATATTGCCTTCCTGCAAAACAGAAAGGGGGGTTGGTTTATTCTCCCATAAAATGTTTCACAATGAGAGCAGACCTGCTCAAATTCTGCACGTGTCAACAGTGTCCTCCCTCAGGAACTGCCTGCCCAAGCACTGGGATTTACACCCTTCTCTCCAGGTCAGGGCCATTGGGAAGGAGGTCTGGAATTGTGTGCCCAAATCAAAGGTGAGGAGGTTCAGCTGCTGACTCAGGATATTCTGTGATTTTATAAAAATGCCCAGAGAGGGGGTGGATTCCCCATCCCTGGAGGTTTTTAACCTGAGCTTGGCCGTGGCACTGAGTGCCATGATCTGGTAAAGGGACTGGAGTTGGCCCAAGGGTTGGACTTGATGATCTTGGAGGTCTTTTCCAACACAATCCATTCTGTGATTCTGTGATTCTATGGATGTGGCACTGAGTGAGAATCCATCACGTCTTGGTCCAACCCCACTGTGATCACCAGCCCAGGGCACTCTGTGCCCTGGGCTGGTGATCA
Source organism: Sakesphorus luctuosus (assembly GCA_013396695.1). Taxonomy (NCBI): domain Eukaryota; kingdom Metazoa; phylum Chordata; class Aves; order Passeriformes; family Thamnophilidae; genus Sakesphorus; species Sakesphorus luctuosus. Next base: position 524,871 of record VWZD01005983.1, read on the forward strand.
CAATGGGGTTGGACCAACGGTTGGACTTGGTGATCTCGGAGGTCTTTTCCAACCCAATCCATTCTATCATTCTGTGATCACAAGAGCTGTTCTGGGAGAGCCTCTGCATAAGAGGAAACTGAGCAGGAACAGCACCAGTCTATGCAATAAACACCGAAGTGTTTCTATTTCCATAACTGTGAAGTGAGGATGACTTGCAGGAAAACCCCCACACTATTAGATATGTAATACCTTACTCTGTTCACACCCAGCAGTTTTGGTGCCACCACAGGCAAAGCTCAGCCAGTAAAGCCTGACAAGTGTTACCAAAGAAACCAAAGGTAAAACCATTTACCCTTCTCCCAGATTAGACAAATGCCAGATCCTCCTCCCTGGTTTGGCAACACAAGTTTAATAAAAAATCAAGTGCAGAAGCCTCCCAGTTTTGTCTCTGCCCAACTGACCAGAAGTTGATGTGACTGGATTAAAGTTTTCCACACAAGCACCTTTGCCATGTCAGTTCCAACACAGACACCAATACTCACAGGACAGAGGGTGTTCTCAGCAGCCTCCCACCACCAGGCTGATTGGGAAAGACATCCTCTAAGAAAAAATATATGTGCCCAACAGCAATGCCTGGGATAGAAACAGAAGTCAAATGGTGATTTTTCAGTATTTCTCCTTTACAACTTCCATCTAATTCACTTCAGTTTTCAAGAAATTGAAACACACATTGGTTCTTTGACAGGAAATACAATGATACAGAATTACAAAACCCAAGGAAGCAAGATAACATCAGCTGAAAAGCTATAAAACTAATACAAAGAAAACTGCTTGCCATTATTAAATACAGTGATGTTTTGGCTTTATTCAAACTGGTACTATTTTACTTCAGTAGACTGATGCCACAATCAGATGCATCAGGGCTGATTCCAAGCAATAAAAAGCCAAAGCATCAGAAGCTCTTTCCATCCTTGTGGCTGCATAAAAAAGGCTACAATGTTTAGAAATCAGAAGAGCTTGGTATAGATACACCAGATGAACTAACACCAAGGATTTGGGCATTTAGCCCTGGGATTTTTTCCTCATTTTCTGTAAAACATTAGGAGGAACAGCTCCTTGTGTTTCTTGCCATTGCTTACCCAGGAGATCCACAATGATGGAGTTCCCCAAAAGCAACGAAAAGCCCATCAATACCCAGGGTAGAAATGGGGCTTGGAAGATGAGGAGCCCGAAGAAGTTCATGCGGACGTAGGGATTGCGGCGGCTCCAAACATACACCAGCATGATGGTGAATGCCTGGCCCAGGAACACCAGGTTCACAAACAGCCCAAAGAGCTGCCAAGGGGCGTTAAGGAAAGGGTTATAAGGCCAAGCATGAGAAAAACTTCACAGTTTAACCTGTAATCCCATGTTTTCCATACAGCTGATTAACTCCATCTCCCCAGGTTTGTGTAAAGCAAACGCAGGATTTGGGGCGCCTGCAGCATGAATAATCTCACAGACTATTCTGAGTTGGAAGGGACCCACAAGGATCATCAGAATCACACACTAGTCTGAGTTGGAAGGGACCCCCAAGGATCATCAGAATCACACACTAGTCTGAGTTGGAAGGGACCCCCAAGGATCATCAGAATCACACACTAGTCTGAGTTGGAAGGGACCCACAAGGATCATTGAGTCCAACTCTCAAGTCAAAGGCCCACACAGGGGATTGAACCCATGACCTTGGCATTATTACAACCAAGTTTGAACCAACTGAGCTGATCTCAGGGTCTTATTAAAGTATAATTTAATTTTTCATAGACAACCTGAGCATGATCCCACACCTGAGCAGTCCCCCAATAACCTGACTTCCACGATCAAGCAGTAAAAAGCCTGAAAATCACAACAATCACAAAGCATTCAAAAATACTTTAACAAATGTTCCCTGTATGACAAACAAATGATGTTCTTCTAAGAATTAAGATAAAAGATTAAGATCAAGGTTTCAGTCTTCATTCACACATCTTTCACTTCACTGAAGGAGCTTGGAATTACAGCAAAAAGGATACAGTCATTAAAAGTCCTCCAAAAAGGAACATAAATACAAAGTCTGCCGTCCGACCCCGGAACGAGCCCTCCTCGAGCATGCGGCAGTACCGGTATCTGAGGCCTCAGGTCAGGAAAACCTCTTTGCAAATCGGTTTAAAGACAGATCCAAGTGGAAAAGGATTCAATTATACATCAGCTTGAAAGTTTTTTATCCATTTACTGCACCAACCAGCTCTTTTTGGACACCTCCGAAGAGAGGGTGACCCAGGAGACAAAGAGGTTACCTGGAATTTTCTCCTGTACTTCAGCACCAACCTGGAGGTTCAGACTTTGTACAAAGTCTTAACACCACAAAAATAACTGGCAAAATTCTTGATCTCTTAGGAAGGAGATGCCCCAGTCATGGCCCCAGTGAAGCTGCCACTGCTGCACTCCCAGGAATGTGGTGGTGAGGCAGAGCTGCACCTCTGCCTGTGTGCATGGACAGCACCATTCCTGCCCTCTGGAGCTCTGCCCGCCAAGGGAACCAAACCAACTTGATGAAGGATACAAAAAGATCATGTTAAATAAAAAATTAAAGCCAACTGGTCCAAAGAATAAGTAGTTTGTGATTAACCTCCATATCTGGAAATAAGACAAATACAAGGACTTTAAACATGACAGCTTATGTTTATTGTCTAAAGAGATGAGGGAGTAACAGTGAAACTGAAACCTCCTTTACAGACAACAAATTTAACACCTGTGCCAAGGCACAGCCATTTGCAGCTTTTCACGAGCTTTTTTTATAAGTATATATCTGATACAAAAAGCCATAACACTCAGTTTGGGGAAGACAAGCACTTCTAAATTCTACAGCACACTTTTAAACCCCCCACACTTCATAAAACACTTACTTGAAAGTGCTTAAATATTAACTCAGGGTTGAAATACAGCTGGAAGGGTGTGATAAGTTCTAGTTGCTGAAAAAGAAGAGGACATTTTGACGGGATCAATATACGAATTAAAAACAAAAAACACCATATCCCCAAACCAATAACCCCTTCCTGTGAAAGGATCAAATGGCCCAGCAAGTCCTCAGTCAGCACAGCGAGCTCTGCGGCAAGTGGGAGCCCCGATACCCCTTCACTCGCTCGCGGTGTTGTTATTGATTTGTGCTTTACCTTCCTGGGGAGGGTTTTGGGAATCCCCTCACTCAGTGGGCCCTGAGGGGTCCAGACCCGGCCCTAGGCGCGGGTGGTGCCCGAGGGCTCCTCAAACACGGCTCCCGAGCGCCCGGCCCGGCCCGGCCCGGCCCGGCGAGCAT